>NIVC01000218.1:218779-246279 GCA_002269645.1 Macrostomum lignano | reverse complement strand
CTCCTCTCTCCTCTCTCGTCTCCTCACTCCTCTCTCCTCTTTTTATTCTCTCACCTCTCTTTTCTCCCCTCTCCTCTCTTATCGCTCCTCTACTCTCTACTATCTTTTCTCCTCTCTCCTCTCTCCTCTACTCTCTCCTCTTATTCGCCTCTAAGAAGTCATACGCTAAGTTCTCGATTAGGCGACCTGGCGGCTCTGCGGAAGGAGGTCGAAGAGCTGGAAATCAAGGCGCTGACGCGGTGCCGTGCTCAACTGCAGCGCGAGCTCAACGGGAATCAGACTGCTGCCTCCTCTCAAGGTGAGCCCACAGCTTTTCCTGCTGGTGTGCATGAGGCCTTTTTATCTTGCGCAGTTGTAGAGAGCGGTCAATCGGCCAGAAAGCGCAGCCGGGCCTACCTGATCCGAGACTTTGTCAAGCCCAACGCCAATCAGTCAAGCGAAAGTCTGACCGCCTGCGTGGAAAACGGCAACCTGGTGTTCAAAAAGCAGCCGCCAAACCTAAGCAAGATTTCCACCGGCCAATGGATCTCTGCAAATGCTCAAATCCTACAGCGCCGATTGACGACGGGTCTGTGAACACCAGCGAGTTGAGAGGCTACCTGCTGTACTCCCAGAAGATCGGCGAACTCCTGGACGCCAACTACAGCCCAAACGTTGTGTGGGAGTTCGATGAAGACTACAGGAAGCTGATGGCCGAGTCAGACTTGCATCAGTGGGGGTGCGAACCCCCGCAGCTGTCATCGCCACCTGAACGCTCCACGCAATCTGAAGGTCACTTTAAACCGACCCGGTATCTCGCAACCGCAGGCGCCCGTCTACCTGAGCTTCAACTCAACAGCTGGCTGTCAACGGTCCAGCTGCAGGTACCGGCGCGTCTGCAAGCTGCCTGGCTGCGGCAAGCCGCATCCCGCCCAACTGCATCGTCAGAGCAGCGATGCGGCGGAGGGGTCAAAAAACTAGATTTATTTTATAGCCACCATGCTTTTATCCCCCACCCGCCCCCATCCCATTGCTTGCATCCCCCTCACCCCTGCCCGCCAACCCGACCCGCCTCCCCCGCCGCATCGGGTGCTGTCTTCTGACATGAACTTGGCTTCTTGGAATCTTCTGCTACGCAACGACCCAGACGAGAGATTCCTCCGAAAAGGCCTTTATAACGGCTTCCGCCTCATCAAAAAGCCTCCGCCTGCCTTCACGCATTCTGCCAACTACCGTTCTGCTACTGACCAAGCCGAGCAGGTTGACAAGCAACTCTCCGAAGAGCTCCGCCTTGGCCGCTTAAAAACCGCTAGCGGACGCGTCATGGTGAATGCTATCCCTAAGTCTGACGGCAGCGTTCGGATTACATCGTCAACAAGCAGCTGGAGAGGCTGGCCGGGAAGCTGTGCTGGTTGGGCCAGATCAACAAACTGCTGCGTCCATTTCTTCGCCCGCTTTTTGACCTCATCAGCGACGGTCGGGATCTCCGGCTGCCTCAAGAAGCTCGCGATCTGCTGCAATGGTGGCTGCAGGCAGTGGATTCGCTGCCACCTACGCCGCTGCACCCGCACTTTTATCATTTTGGTGGCCATCGAGTCCGACAGCAGCACCGAGGGCGCCGCTGGCATCGTAAGCGGCACCTGCTTCAACGACTGGGTGTACTTCAGCTGGGAGCACGACTCCGAGTCAGATTTCAAAGACCTCCACATCAACTACAAGGAGGCCCTGGCTCCGCTCCTCACCATCCTGCGCTTCCACGAGCAGCTCAGCAACAGCCGGGTGGTGGTCTACTCCGACAGCACGGCTGCAGTCGGCATGATCAACAAGCTGTCCTGCAGGCATCCATCGCTTATTCGAATCTACCAGACGGTGGCCCTCCTGTGCCTCGAGTCTGGGACCCAGCTGCAGGCGTTTCACCTTCCCGGTCACATGCAGCTCACTAGCGACTCGGTGTCTCGGATTCTGAGCTCAAAGCATGAGCTCGTGAACTTTTGCTGTCGCCACTATGGCTCTCTGTGTGTCTGTCCTACTGATTTTTTCTCGCACACCATCTCTACCGCGTCCCGCACCACTCTTCTTTCACAGGTCGCAGCCGCGCTCCACACCGTGTCCGTGCCCATCCTGTGCCGCCTGTCGCTCGCACCCAGCACCCGGAAGTCGTATGCCAGCCACCTGCGTCTCTGGAGGGAGTTCTGTCGACAGCAGCGGGTCTTCCCCACGGCCGCATCGAAGTCAGACGTCTGCAACTTCACCGCCTTCCTATTGGAGCGAGGCTGCGCCTCCTACTCAAGCGTGCAGACCAGCCTCAGCGCAGTGTCCTTCATCCACAGGGCGACGGCAGCACCGGACCCCACCAAGGACAACGCCCGACTGGCTCTCGTCTGTCGCGGAGCCCGACGCCTACTAAGCAGGCAGCCACGCAGGGCAGAGCCACTGCAGCCGCATCATCTCCGCCTGCTCTGCAACAGCACTCTGCTGCAGCAATTGCTGCCCCGGCGGCCTCCGCCTGACCATCGGCAAGTCCAAGACAAACCAGTTCAAGGAGCGTCAGCTGCTGGTGTTCCTTCCGCAATGCACCGACTGCCCACCGATCTGCCCGGTCTCTGCCCTCGCCACTCATCTGCGTTGTCGAGCCGCACCAGCCTCTCTTCGCTGTACTGGGCGCCCGCAGAGTCCCGTTGGCTGCCTCGACCTTCATCCGCCTGCTCAAGCGGGGCCTGTCGATCTGCGGCATCCCTGAGGAAAACTTCTCTGGCCACAGTCTGCGCAGGGGCGGAGCCAGCGCCGCCTTCCAGGGTGGCCTCTCCGTGGCCGACATCCGCTACCTTGGTGACTGGCGCTCCGACTCCGTCTTCCGCTATTTCTCGGACGATGCAGCTTTTGCCCGCAGGAGCTCCGCCGTCCAGCAGATTGCTGCTTCTATTAATTATCACTAACTTCCCCCACTTCTTTTTTCTCGACCTTTCATGCGCCTGCTCAAGATCGGGGCGTCTTTAGATCTGCGGCCTGAGGCCAAGCTAGGCTCTGGTCCCCTTCTACCCTGCTATCAGGACCTCGGCCATAGCTCTGTAAGCTGTCATTCCCGGGGTAGCGAATATTTTATTCCTACGTTCTACTTTCATTTTGAAAGCCCTTTTAAATAAGAATAAATAAATTACTTCGTAACTAAAATTGGATCAACAAATATTAGAAACTTTTCAAATCCTGAGAATCCCGTATTTACTGCTCAGGCTGCAAGCATGAAATTTATCAGTTTATCAAGGAATGTTTACCTTCATCGCTGGCACAGTCGCCTCCAAGAAGCTGCCACCATCGCTAGCTTCAGCAAAGTCGACCAGCTCACCGGACGCAGCCTCAGCTTAAGTCGCCGCTTTAACGCCGTCAAATTCGACAAAGAATCAACCGCTAGTCGCACAACATTCTCCGATTTGCTTTTCAACAGCAGCTGCTGAGGACAGAGAAGCCGGTAGCGCTGCCGCTGCTGCCACCATCCGGGTCCAGTTGAAGGAAACTGCTCAGCAGGCGCCTGCCTAGCAACTCCGACTGCTCGAACCAGGTAATTAAAGAAGCATTTCTCTTCGACCCGATTGTTGTCAGTGTCAGTCAGGCTTGCGCTCAATCGCAGCATGTAGTTTCCAGGGCGAGGAAATCTAGTCATGAAAGCGATTCGACGATTGCTATCATCCTGAGTCTGGCCGTCACCCCGCTCTTCCAGCTGAGCAAATGTCATTCCGTCGAGAACTTTCTCCTGGCTGTCCAGCTGCACCAGCTCGCAGGAGAAACTACTAAACTGGTCGCCATCTAGATCGTCGGCAACCTGCCAAACAGTCTTCAACTCGAATTCTTCCGTTCGAATGTACGGCTCGGGATGACTGACCGGAGTCAGTTTGAGCAGCCGCGGGTCGTCGCCACCACTGCCGACAACTCGACCGAGCTGCTGCGCCGATGTTGGCAGCGACGCCGGGGCGTCCAAGCATTCGATGTCGGCATCGATGAGGAACTGGCAGAGAGGCCAGTCGGCGTCGCCGTAGATCACCAGCGCGTACTGGCCGGCCTCGCGGGCCAGGAAGTGGAAGGCGCTGCCGTCGCCGGCCTCCTGGCGCCAGGCCAGCAGCTTCCCAGACGCGTCGCTGTCGTCGTCAACTCCGCGCACGGCGGCGCGAAGGCCTTTGGTCGATTCCGGATGTCGAAGTCGGAGAGTGGCTTCGCCGTCGCCAGCCAGCAGTTCGCCAGGCGAGTCGCTCTCGATGCCAGCCTCGGCGGCGCGTTTCCCGGCGCCGAATTCGCTGAGCTGCTTCGGATCGGCGCCCTCCGGTAGGCGGCGCGGATTTGGCGCGGCGCAGTGCAGCACGTACAGGTAGAGCGGGTAAACCGTGACGCGAACCTCGGCACCTTCAGTCTGCTCGATGCGACCTTTCACCAGCAGTTGGTACTTGCCCTTTGCTGGCGGGGTGCAGGACACTGTCAGGGCTCGACCATTGCGCGACACCCTGGTGAGCCGCTCCATGCTGGGGTCCTGCACCGCCTGCTTGATGGCAGCGGCGGCCGCGGCGTTGAAAGACGACTTGTGCAGAAACAGCTCGACGCTGTACTCGCGCGTTTGCTGCCCGCTCTCCCGAAAGGTGAGCGCCGCTAAGCCGTTAGACGGGACTAGGATCACGTTGCGAGGACAGTCGACCACTTCTAAGCCGAACTGTCGCTCGAATTCGATGTTGACCTGCAGCGTTTCAATTTGGAAGAGCTGCTGCGGATTTCTGAAGCTTGCCAACTCAAAAATCGCAACTTACACGAAGCTAACTCATTTAGGCCAAGTTCTATTTTCCATTACATAAAAACCGCAAGCTCAATAAGCTGCAATCTAGGACAATTCCCCTCCTCCAAATCTCCCCTCCGCGAGTCTATATTCCCCCGAGTCTTCTCTCAAATCTTCTCCCAAGAATCTCCCCTCAAATCTCTCCTCCCCTGACTCTAAACCCCCGAGTCTCCCCTCAAATCTTCCCTCCCACGAGTCTCCCCCCGAGTCTCCCCTCCCCGGGTCTCCCCTCCTCCGAGTCTCCCCTCCCCGAGTCTCCCCTCCCCGAGTCTCCCCTCCCAGAGTCTCCCCTCCCAGAGTCTCCCCTCCTCCGAGTCTCCCCTCCTCCAGAGTCTTCCCTCCTCCGAGTCTCTCCCTCCTCCGAAGTCTTCCCTCCTCCGAGTCTCCCCTCCCCGAGTCTCCCCTCCTCCGAGTCTCCCCTCCCCGAGTCTCCCCTCCTCTCGAGTCTCCCCTCCCCGAGTCTCCCCTCTCTCGAGTCTCCCCTCCCGAGTCTCCCCGAGTCTCCCCTCCTCCGAGTCTCCCCTCCCTCCTCCGAGTCTCCCCTCCTCCGAGTCTCCCCTCCTCGAGTCTCCCCTCCTCCGAGTCTCCCCTCCTCGAGTCTCCCCTCCTCCGAGTCTCCCCTCCTCCGAGTCTCCCCTCCTCGAGTCTCCCCTCCTCCGAGTCTCCCCTCCCCGAGTCTCCCCTCCCCGAGTCTCCCCTCCCCAAGTCTCCCCTCCCCGAGTCTCCCCTCCCCGAGTCTCCCCTCCCTCGTCTCCCTCCCCGAGTCTCCCCTCCCCGAGTCTCCCCTCCCCGAGTCTCCCTCCTCCGAGTCTCCCCTCCTCCGAGTCTCCCCTCCCCGAGTCTCCCCTCCTCCGAGTCTCCCCTCCCCGAGTCTCCCCTCCCTCGAGTCTCCCCTCCCGAGTCTCCCCTCCCCGAGTCTCCCCTCCTCCAAGTCTCTCCTCCCGAGTCTCCCCTCCCCGAGTCTCCCCTCCCCGAGTCTCCCCTCCTCCGAGTCTCCCCTCCTCCGAGTCTCCCCTCCCGAGTCTCCCCTCCCCGAGTCTCCCCTCCTCGAGTCTCCCCTCCTCCGAGTCTCCCCTCCTCCAAGTCTCCCCTCCCCGAGTCTCCCCTCCCCGAGTCTCCCCTCCTCAAGTCTCTCCTCCCCGAGTCTCCCCTCCCCGAGTCTCCCCTCCCCGAGTCTCCCCTCCTCCGAGTCTCCCCTCCCCGAGTCTCCCCTCCTCCGAGTCTCCCCTCCTCCAAGTCTCCCCTCCCCGAGTCTCCCCTCCCGAGTCTCCCTCCCCCCGAGTCTCCCCTCCTCCGAGTCTCCCCTCCTCCAAGTCTCCCCTCCCCGAGTCTCCCCTCCCCGAGTCTCCCCTCCCCGAGTCTCCCCTCCTCCGAGTCTCCCCTCCTCCGAGTCTCCCCTCCTCGAGTCTCCCCTCCTCCGAGTCTCCCCTCCTCCAAGTCTCCCCTCCTCGAGTCTCCCCTCCTCGAGTCTCCCCTCCTCCGAGTCTCCCCTCCTCCGAGTCTCCCCTCCCCGAGTCCCTCCCCGAGTCTCCCCTCCCCGAGTCTCCCTCCTCAAGTCTCCCTCCCCGAGTCTCCCCTCCCCGAGTCTCCCCTCCTCGAGTCTCCCCTCCTCCGAGTCTCCCCTCCTCCGAGTCTCCCCTCCTCTCGAGTCTCCCCTCCTCCGAGTCTCCCCTCCTCCAAGTCTCCCCTCCTCCGAGTCTCCCTCCCCGAGTCTCCCCTCCCCGAGTCTCCCCTCCTCAAGTCTCTCCTCCCCGATTCTCCCCTCCCCGATTCTCCCCTCCCCGAGTCTCCCCTCCTCCGAGTCTCCCCTCCCCGAGTCTCCCCTCCTCCGAGTCTCCCCTCCTCCAAGTCTCCCCTCCCCGAGTCTCCCCTCCCCGAGTCTCTCTCCCCCCGAGTCTCCCCTCCCCGAGTCTCCCCTCCTCAAGTCTCCCCTCCCCGATTCTCCCCTCCCCGAGTCTCCCCTCCTCCGAGTCTCCCCTCCCCGAGTCTCCCCTCCTCCGAGTCTCCCCTCCTCCGAGTCTCCCCTCCTCCGAGTCTCCCCTCCCCGAGTCTCCTCTCCTCCGAGTCTCCCCTCCTCCGAGTCTCCCCTCCCCGAGTCTCCTCTCCTCCGAGTCTCCCCTCCTCCGAGTCTCCCCTCCCCGAATCTCCTCCTCCCGAGTCTCTCCCCTCCCCGAGTCTCCCCTCCCCGAGTCTCCCCTCCTCAAGTCTCTCCTCCCCGATTCTCCCCTCCCCGATTCTCCCCTCCCCGAGTCTCCCCTCCTCCAAGTCTCCCCTCCTCCGAGTCTCCCCTCCCCGAGTCTCCCCTCCCCGAGTCTCCCCTCCTCAAGTCTCTCCTCCCCGATTCTCCCCTCCCCGAGTCTCCCCTCCTCCGAGTCTCCCCTCCTCGAGTCTCCCCTCCTCCGAGTCTCCCCTCCTCCAAGTCTCCCCTCCCCGAGTCTCCCCTCCCGAGTCTCTCCTCCCCCCGAGTCTCCCCTCCCGAGTCTCCCCTCCTCAAGTCTCTCCTCCCCGATTCTCCCCTCCCCGATTCTCCCCTCCCCGAGTCTCCCCTCCTCCGAGTCTCCCCTCCTCCGAGTCTCCCCTCCTCGAGTCTCCCCTCCTCCGAGTCTCCCCTCCTCCAAGTCTCCCCTCCCCGAGTCTCCACTCCCGAGTCTCCCCTCCTCCGAGTCTCCCCTCCCCGAGTCTCCTCTCCTCCGAGTCTCCCCTCCTCCGAGTCTCCCCTCCCCGAATCTCCTCCTCCCGAGTCTCCCCTCCCCGAGTCTCCCCTCCCCGAGTCTCCCCTCCTCAAGTCTCTCCTCCCCGATTCTCCCCTCCCCGATTCTCCCCTTCCCGAGTCTCCCCTCCCCGAGTCTCCCCTCCCCGAGTCTCTCCTCCCCCCCGAGTCTCCCCTCCTCCGAGTCTCCCCTCCCCGAGTCTCACCCTCTTCCGAGTCTCCCCTCCCCGAATCTCCACCTCACGAATCTCCTCCTCCCGAGTCTCCCCTCCCCGAATCTCCACCTCACGAATCTCCTCCTCCCGAGTCTCCCCTCTTCCGAGTCTCCCCTCCCCGAGTCTCCCCTCCCTGAGTCTCCCCTCCCCGAATCTCCTCCTCCCGAGTCTCCCCTCTTCCGAGTCTCTCCTCCCCGAGTCTCCCCTCCCTGAGTCTCCCCTCCCCGAATCTCCTCCTCCCGAGTCTCCCCTCTTCGAGTCTCCCCTCTCAGAGTCTCCCCTCCTCTAGTCTCTCCGCCCTCCAAAAATCTCCCCTCACACGGATCTCCCCTTAATCTTCTTAGAAATTCCCTTAGCAAGACAGCACCTTGGGCATCTGATAGAACTCAGCAGCGGTGACCGGTCGGACCAGCAGCTGCCACTCAGCAGACTCCAACGGCAGATGGTCCTGCACGAAGACGTCCGCATCGGTGAGGAAGTACTCCTCGTTGCAGTGGTACAGGCGGCTGCCGGCACTCGCCTTGGCGTCCGCCACGTCGCCGCTCGACTCGTCGATTCGTCGATAATTGCCGTCGGAGAAATTCACCACAGCCGTGGAGCCCCAGTGAGCATCGACGAAGCGCCACTCGCCGAGCAGCCAGCAGGCGAACCAGGCACCCGTGGAGCGGCAGGCGTAGCCCAGCTTGAACTCGATGCCCTTCTTGAGGCCGCGCAGCCTCTTGTAGGGAATTGTGCCGGCTCTGTGGGTGGATGTGGAATTAACTGTCTGTCTGTCTGTCTGTCTGTCTGTCTGTCTGTCTGTCTGTCTGTCTGTCTGTCTGTCTGTCTGTCTGTCTGTCTGTCTGTCTGTCTGTCTGTCTGTCTGTCTGTCTGTCTGTCTGTCTGTCTGTCTGTCTGTCTGTCTGTCTGTCTGTCTGTCTGTCTGTCTGTCTGTCTGTCTGTCTGTCTGTCTGTCTGTCTGTCTGTCTGTCTGTCTATCTGTCTATCTGTCCTATCACCGTCCCCAGAGTTCCCAGCTCACACAAGGAGCCGTTCGAACACATCCGACTGCATCGAATGGTCCCTCATTTTAGCTACAATGTCCAGCGGGCCGCCCTTCAGCGCCGCGGCAGCCGCAGCCGTCAGCTTGGCCGGATCGACTGTGCCCACAAAATAGAAGGCGGTCCGCAGGCGGTCGAGCTCGTCCTGGCACTCGCCGAACAGCTGCTTCGCGAATGACTCCCAGGACTGTCGGGGGCCCGGCAGCTGGCTTCGGGCTCGCTTGTCGACATCAACAAAATCGGCCAGATTGAAAATCTCCGACTTTCGACGCCGAGAGGGCAGAGGAGCCGCCGCCTCAGTTTTGTTCTCCTGTTTGGGCGAGCGTCCAAATTCTTTCTGGCGTCTGGCCAACCAGTGTATGGTCGGGTAGGTCCCGGACTCGACCCCGGCTGCTACATCCTCGTCAGGCGGATAGCAATAAGATCCCAATGGCAGTTCGTCTTTTTCTAGCGCATAGTCGTAGGACTTCATGTGGTCGGGAAGCTGCAAGCCTCTGGCAGCTGATCTGCTTCTGGTTGAGGAGGCAGAAGACTTTACTGACTGCCGTCGGTCGCTTGATGAAGACATTTTCAGCTGAGGGTGCTGAAAATATTATGTTGGCCTCGGCAGATGAAATGGTCAACTGGCCGTAGAAAACACTGTCCATATTCCCTTAGTTGCCATGGCCAACACTGTCCATATTCCCTTAGTTGCCATAGACAACACTGTCCATATTCCCTTCGTTGCCATAGACAACACTGTCCATATTCCCTTCGTTGCCATGGACAACACTGTCCATATTCCCTTAGTTGCCATAGACAACACTGTCCATATTTCCCGTTGCCATAGACAACACTGTCCATATTACCCGTTGCCATGGACAACACTGTCCATATTCCCCGCTGCCATAGACAACACTGTCCATATTCCCCGTTACCATAGACAACACTGTCCATATTACCCGTTGCCATAGACAACACTGTCCATATTACCCGTTGCCATGGACAACACTGTCCATATTCCCCGCTGCCATAGACAACACTGTCCATATTCACCGCTGCCATAGACAACACTGTCCATATTCCCCGCTGCCATAGACAACACTGTCCATATTCCCCGCTGCCATAGACAACACTGTCCATATTCTCCGTTGCAGAAGGTATATAGGAAAAACTCCTGTGAGCCCTGTACCACAATAGAACTTGATTTACAAACAAACAGCAAAAAATGCATAAGAATAATATATGGATAAGCTTACCTTGCAACAATGCTCTAACCAAGCCTCTTGACAATAACTGTTGCAGAGTTTAAAAAGTCAAAGCACAAGATAATGGAGAACCTGCTGTCAGACTGATATAGCTGGCAGACTATTATTTTTGACGTCAATCAAACGCCAGTCAATTAGTGTTCATAAAAAACAATTCTTCCTTCCATATACTAAAAATCATATCTATAATTAAAATATTTCTGAATGACGCAAAGCATCCGTTCATGCCTCAAACTCTTCCACTATTTGACTGCAGTCACCGCCTCTGTGTGTGCATGGGACATCCGCTGCCACATCTCCTAAGCTCTCTGTCCCATCAACCCAATCATGCAGGCTCTTCTAGACCGTCTCTTGCTACTCCTGCGCCTGCACAGCAAACTGGCTTTTGGGGCTTTGGGTTTTTTGTTTCATTTAGGGCTCAACGTTAATACAACAATGCTGCAGTACGGCCGCGGCGGGTGGCCAACCCCCCCCCCCCCACCGCAATCTCATCCCCCAGGTTGCCATCGCAACGGCCCCCTCTTGGAAAAGGCGAGAGGGGATAGAGCGCGAAAAGAGGGTAGAGAGGGGTTGGAGGAAGCGAGAAAACGGGAAAGCGAGACAAAGAGAAGCGTAGCTTTGCAAAAATGGAATTCGGGGTCGATTGGGGTGTGGGATTCGGGTGGGAATCTAGATAGACAGACAGACAGACAGACAGACAGACAGACAGACAGACAGACAGACAGACAGACAGACAGACAGACAGACAGACAGACAGACAGACAGACAGACAGACAGACAGATAGACAGACAGACAGACAGACAGACAGACAGACAGACAGACAGACAGACAGACAGACAGACAGACAGACAGACAGACAGACAGACAGACAGACAGACAGACAAACAGACAGACAGACAGACAGACAGACACCAAGACAGACAGACAGACAGACAGACACTAAGACAGACAGACAGACAGACAGACACCAAGACAGACAGACAGACAGACAGACAGACAGACAGACAGACAGACAGACAGACAGACAGACAGACAGACAGACAGACAGACAGACAGACAGACAGACAGACAGACAGACAGACAGACAGACAGACAGACAGATGGACAGATGGATGTTTAGCTCAAGCCAGACAGATGAGGGTCACCTGTTGGAGAGGTGCATGCCATCTGTCAGTCTGACGAGTGTCACTGTTATTCGTGCATATATTGTTAGTCATTAAAGTCTCAAATTGCTTTGAGACGTGTAAACTGAGGCGAAAAAGAATTTTGTACTCAAAAGGGACCGCTTGCGTTTGTACGGTGTCGGTTTTTATCCTGTTTGAGGGAGCTGTCGTATTGATGCTTCTGATTAATATTATAGAATACTACCTAATAGTTGAATGCTATGCTCCAAATCCAAGCATAAAATAATTGATTGCGATTTTATTAAATTCTCATTGCTTTCTGTAAGTAGGGTCTGACGAATAAAACTAAAAAATATATAGTGATTTTATGCTACACTACTAAATTTTTAACTTTCAACGTCATGAGCCCTTCTCGGGCGTACGATCGCGTCTAAATGTCTTTTTAGAAGCAGATAGATAATCATATCTGGAAATGGGCAGACAGACGAAGCCAAAACATAGACGTGTACATAAAGGCGTTATAGTTCTAGTGATGTACATGTAGATGTATGCTTGGTTCTGAAGACGACTGCTTAAAACAATATAAAAGTGATATGCATTCGGGCGAACATGATGTCGGCAGTTGAAGGACGAAGCACAATCGAGTGTGGTATGAAGAAGGCATTGTGAGGCCCTCCAGCAGAGGCATCGAACCCCTTGACGCATTGGTGACCTTGACCCACACTGACATGGTGAGACTGTCGAGACACACCGAAGTCAGCTGGTCAATGTTGAACCGCTCTGACACACCCGACTGACCAGTGAAGTTGACGGCGCTGTCCGTGTACTGCATCGGGATGTTCTCCTGCAGGTCGAGATGGCCGCTGTTCGAGACCGCATTGCGAGTCCGAGTGGCGTTGCTCATGGGCCAGAAGGCGACGAGACCGCGCTGGCGCAGGGCGCTCCACGACTGGCAGTCGGTGTCGTTCGTCAGACTGGCGGTCTGGAGGCTGTCCGACATGTTGCAGACGCCTGCGCGGTGGCTCCAGGCGATGCAGGGACGACGGAGCTGAGAGCACAGGAAGGCGCACATGCGGGCGCTCGAGGCCGCCAGCGAGTGCTGTGCAGCTCGGCGTTCGCACCGATGCAGAAAAGCAGGCCGAGAAGCAGCGGCAGAAGCAGAAGCATCGCAATCCAAACAAAAATCGAAGACCCAAAGTGAGACTGAGATTTTAGTCAGCAAATTTATCTTGGCTGGCTGTCAACATGCAGAACTCCATTAACCATGCTCCACTCTTGTGTCCAGTTCTGGTAAATTGATGTACGAAATTTTTCATGAAATCACTGAACATGCAAGTTGTGCAAGTTGTGCGGGATTTTTTTTCTACTTAAACTATAATGGATGGATTGAGAACACATGGCTCGTATACTTTTTCTAAGGTCATGGATGATGCATGGCGGCAAAATTGTTGCTAAGAAGCAAAAATATTTTTGGATGACAGCTGATCTACTTTCAGTAGCAGGGGCGTAGCCAGGAATTTCCTACGGGGGGGGGGATACACCAAGGTGAATTTCCTACGGGGGGGATACACCAAGGTAAAAGTGCTCACATGGTAGCATGTATAGCGAAAAAGTGCAACAAAAAAGTTTTGGTCAGGCTCTTCGGGGGGGGATACATCCCCCCTGATCCCCCCTCCCTACGCCACTGTTCAGTAGCAAGATCGTATTATGCCTTGTCAAAAACTAAAAACCTAAAGAGTTTCTATGTATATGTACGAACTTAACTTAATATACCTTTAATATTATATGCTTGATAAGAACTCCACTGTAAGTGTATACACAAATAATTGAGTGAGAAAAGTGAAACCCATCATCAAATTAGGTTGGCTAACTGCACTTAGACAACTGTTTAATAATGATAACAGTTTATGGATTTGCTACACCATATTTTATTTAGTTATTAAGAATTAAATAAGAATTATTTCGTTACTTATTAAAAGTTGCATAGTCAGTAAAATTATTGTACAGTTATAAAAATTTGAATGAACAAAGTTTTTCAGAATCAAAAGTTTACTTTAATTCATAAATAAATGTTCCATTTTATTTTAATACTTTCTGTTACTAAAGAAGTTCAATGAGGTAAAAATGACAAATAGAATTCATAATGATAAAATATATCAAAGTTTTATCCTGCTTTTATATTTTTTCCTATAAAAACAACTATATAATAACCACGCATAAAAGGAAATAATTAAGATGTTATCATTAGTAATGCGCAATTTATGTGATATAAAAATCGCCACAAAAAATTTAAATAAAAAACCAACTAATGCTATAAAAACAACTTCTGTGAGTATAAAAACAAGAAAGGTTAAGTTAGCAACGAACAAACCTTGAGTAGTGATACTGTAGTTAAAGGTCATTTAGAAACTTCTAAATAAAAACGTACATGTACATGCAGTGCAACTCTTGTCTTGGAGCCATAGTCAGGAAGGTGGCAGTTTGGTCGGAAAATTCCGGCGCACACAAGCCCTTTTTGGGCACACAACGGCGCACAACGGCGCACAGCGGCGCGCCACAACAGCGCACAGCGGCGCACTGGCGCACAGCGGCGCACAACGGCGCACACCAGAGGACACCGGCGCATGGCGGCGCGGCGCGGCGGGCGCCGCGCCACATGCAGCGTTACCCTTGTGGCGATCCCATGTAACGATGTAAGTCGTTACTTGTTACAGTACACTATTCACTGTTCTGTCTAATGTAACACTGCATTCTACCAAAAAATAAAAAATAAAAAAAAATATTTTCCTTTTCCTTTTTACCTTTGTTTTTGCCATTTGCTTACTTTTTATGTTTGTTTTGTTTTAAAAATTAGAAATTAAATTAAAAATTTTTTAAATTTCTATTTTCGGTTTAACGATCTCAATTTCTCAAAAAAAAGGTATTTTATTGTCGCAAGGCAGGTAGTGGCGGGCGCACAACGGCGCACACGAGAGTTTTTGTGTCGGCGCACGGCGCACAATTTTGGGAGAGGCCAAAATTTGTTCCGGCGCACACTCTGCCACCTTCCTGACTATGGTCTTGGAGGCTAGATGGGGGCGACAAAAACTTAGTTCAATCAGTGACAAATCATGGGATTGAATTCTCTCTAGTAAGAATTATTCCATATGCTTCTTTCATAACTGAATTATTTTAGTCAGCCATTTGCCTATTGGGTACATGAAAGCTATGGACCAATAAAAAATTATCACGACGCGATAACTTTTAAAATTCAATCTGCGACCTGCAAAATTAAACGTTTGTTGACATTGGCTCTTTGCGTTTAAACAAATGGAAGGATTTCATACATATTAAAAGAATCAATTGCACCTTATATGTTAGAAATATCGCTTTTTTATTTTAAATAGAGGAGTAAAAACATCATTAAAAATTAACGAGAGTACCAATCAACTTGTTTCTGAAATCGTCATAGCCAGCAGTCGCAAAGGCGCGCTGGCCTGCACCTACTTCAAAATCAACGAGCACCATAAGGATTGTCTTGCACTAAGGGCAGTTAGCCTGCTTGAGGCTCGTTCACACAAATTAAGCCAATAATTTTGTGATCACACCTGCCTACATGTACATATTTTCATCCCTAGGGCTGTGAAAACGCAGTGGCGCGGTAGCTGTTTAGCACCAGCCAGGCATCTATTTAGGGGGGGGGGTCACCTGTTAGGCAGCTGGTGCAAATCTTTCCTTCACGGATGCCACATGTTTGAGCGCATTCTGTTATTACTCGTAGTAAAGTCTCTTTGCTTGGATATGTTGTACATGTGATATGTATATTATAAACTGAGGCAATATTGCTTACTGAACTTCTGCAAGGGTAAAAAATGACAGTAACGCTTCTGATTGGTATAGTTGTATTTTAGTCCTTCAAATCTGAACTGTTATTTAAAATCCAAAAAATATCGCGTCAATTGCACGTTAATTCCCAATTGCTTACTGTAAGTGAGTAGGGGGTCCTTCTAGAAGTACATGTAGATAGTAAAAATATCTGGAAATCTGCAGACAGCCGAAGTGACCGCGAAACAGACCGTACGTTATAGTGAAACACCCCTTGAATGCTGGTTCTGTAGCCAGCTGCTTACAGCAATGTAACTGACTTGCATTCAGATGGATAAGCTGTTGGTAGGAATGTTTGGAGACCTGAGTACATTGGACGTCTAACATTAGATTGAATCGTTTTCTAAGTCTGCTGGCACCCAGCTTAGCACAGCTGGATCAAAGCGGCAATTTCAGAGTCGCTCAGAGCTCTCTCTGACACTCCGAAGCATCTCATGAAGCCTTGGAACACGCGTTTGTGATCGGCATTGCGGCTGACGGCTCCGATCTGCACGCTGCTGCCGAAGTCCGCGCACGAGGTCAAAGCGGTGGCCGAGCCGCTGGTGGCCTGTCGAGTTCCGTTGACGAGGATCCTGACTTCCGGTGTCTGCTTGTCGTACACCGCGGCGATGTGGGTCCAACCGCTGGCCGTGTCGGTGGGTCCGGACACTCGGACCTTGAATGCAACGGTGAACTCGATGTCGGTAGTTGTAGGATGAAGCCAAAACCGAGTGTGGTATGAAGAAGGCATTGTGAGGCCCTCCAGCAGAGGCATCGAACCTCTCGCTGGGTTGGTGACCTTGACCCACACTGACATGGTGAGGCTGGTGAGACACACCGAAGTCAGCTCGTCAATGTTGAACCGCTCTGACACACCCGACTGACCAGTGAAGTTGACGGCGCTGTCCGTGTACTGCATCGGGATGTTCTCCTGCAGGTCGAGATGGCCGCTGTTCGAGACCGCATTGCGAGTCCGAGTGACGTTGCTCATGGGCCAGAAGGCGACGAGGCCGAGCTGGCGCAGGGCGCTCCACGCCTGGCAGTCGGTGTCGTTCGTCAGACTGGCGGTCTGGAGGCTGTCCGACATGTTGCAGACGCCTGCGCGGTGGCTCCAGGCGATGCAAGGACGACGGAGCTGAGAGCACAGGAAGGCGCACATGCGGGCGCTCGAGGCCGCCAGCGAGTGCTGCGGAGTCTGCGGCACCACGCAGCCGCCGAGCGAGATGCTGCTGTGCATGGTTCCATTGCCGCAGTGCACCAGGAGTGGCAGCAGCATCGCCGCAGTCAGTCCAGTTAAGATGCTGGAACTCATGCCTTGGTGACGCTGTAGACTCGTTCTTGCTTTTAAATCAGTTTTGACAATTGCAATGCAGCTGCAGACTGAAGCTTCTCAGCAGCTTTTTGTATTTTAATGCTTTCCCTCTGCTCTTGTGTTGCTCTAGTTGGCTAAGGCTGCCTTTTTGAGCCTGAATCTCCCATTGGAGAAAAATGAGGAAGAAAATGAGCCAGCCTCCCAATTGAGTTGCTTGGCGAGTTCAAACTCGCTGTCTGAATGACAGAAATTTCGTCTGAAGACAGTGGCCGGCTACCATGACACAGCGAATGCAGTAATAGTGAAATTCTGGTCAGGACCCATTGTCTTGCTCGAATTCTCAAGCCCAAGAATAAATGCCCAACTTCTGTCGCCACCCTTTGTCAAAATTAGCTCGTAGCATGTAGCATGTAGGAAAGTATTTTAGCCTGTCGCAAACAACTCACCCTCCAATTAGCATTGATTCACCCACCACTGACTCCCTGATTAATCCATGATTCACCCACTATTCACCCCCTGATTAATCCATGATTCACCCACTATTCACCCCCTGATTAATCCATGATTCACCCCACTATTCACCCCCTGATTCATTCATGATTCACCCACTATTCACCCCTGATTAATCCATGATTCACCCACTATTCACCGCCAATTCATCCATGACTCACATTTTAAAAGCCTTCAATTCCATATTATCTAGACTTTTGTGCTCAAACTTGCCATAAAAACGACTATACTAATTGTCACTATGTCAGAAGCATTATGAGAAATGAACAAAGCTAATCAGATTAAAGAAAAAATAAGATCATATTTGTTATTACAATCATAATGTTCTTTTCAAATTCCATTCGTGCAGTGAGTGTCTGATTGCTCACACACAGCAGACAATGTGAGACCGACAGGGACACTTCCCAGCAACACCAATGCAGCCAGGACTCACGTCCCACGATGCATAGGGGCTGCTGAGCACCGTCTCGTGGGATGAAGACCAGCAGCTGGTGAGCGAGCAGGTCCTTGGCAGCCAGTGCAGCGCAATGCAGCACATCGCTGGCTTGGCTGATGGAGGAGACGAAGAATTGCCGGACTCGACCTCACGACTATAGCTTTTCGATCTACTTGACAGCACTACTGGCCTTACCTGCCCGACACTGGGATTTTACAGTCAAAATTTTGCTTGTCCCTGTCCCAGTCCCAGTCCATGTCCCTGTCCCAGTCCCTGTCCCTGTCCCTGTCCTAGTCCCTGTCCCAGTCTCTGTCCCCAGTCCCAGTCCCAGTCCATGTCCCTGTCCCAGTCCCTGTCCCTGTCCTAGTCCCTGTCCCAGTCTCTGTCCCCAGTCCCAGTCCCAGTCCCAGTCCCTGTCCCAGTCCCTGTCCCAGTCCCGTCCCAGCCCCAGTCCCTGTCCCTGTCCCAGTCTCTGTCCCCAGTCCCAGTCCCAGTCTCAGTCCCTGTCCCAGTCCCAGTCCCAGTCCCAGTCTCAGTCACTGGCTTTTTTCCTTATACGAAAGTGTAAGGAAAACTCCTGACTCCTTGTACGAAAGTGTAATCTTTGTCGAACATTCTCCATATGGTGATAAATGAGATAAATTATAGTATTATGAAATTAGGGGACTAGTGCTCGATATGACTTCCTCTCATCCCCATCACGATTGCAGCTTCAGCTTAATAGTATTGATGAAGAAAGATCACTGTGAATGGAATTAACGAGACTGAGTTATTCTATTTGTACAGCCTTTGCGAATCCTACAAAAATAAAGTTGACGCGGACAGACAAAAATCCATGTGTTGATGGACAAACACAAGTAGAATTAAAGGTGAAAGCTTTGAACACTTATTAATAGTGCAATAACGAATCAATCTATTCTAGGCAGTTTCATTATTTGGTAAAATCATATATTAGATAATTTTATTGGGTTAGCATAAAAGTTGAGTCAAAGTACTTACTATATAGGGCTTAGAAATTCGGCAGAATAAACTTAAATAGAAACTAAAGCTTAGAGACAGAAAGAAAGGCAAAGATAGAGGAAATTTGAGCGTTCGTTGTGCCAAAGAATAAAAACAATAGTGCCCAGCAACACAATTGTGCCCAGCAGCGCAAGACGAAGCTCTTGGGGAGGAGCTGCGGGCACGCCCAGGACCGACGCCCAACCCCGAGTGGCGTGGCAACCGAGGGATGGACGCGCGGACCGCGGCCCGCACAAGAGAACAGCAAAAGAACTTGGACTGAACCTCTCCCAGATACTCCAACGCAACCAGAGTATGTGTACTGTAAAACTGAGGAGCCTAACCGCCTAACCCTCGCCCCCCGTAGCAACCAATGCAGGTCTAGAGTTAGTTCTCATGCTCTATTTGTATAAACCCTGCCATTGTTAACCATGTGAGATCCCACCCCATAGACCGCATGGGACGAAATTCGATCTCTTCTCCGATCCTTTTTTCTGTTTGCTTACACAATTCAGTCTGCAAGTTTTTTTAGTTCAAGTTTAATTACAGAAAATAGAGCCAACCGCGGCGATCTCAATTGTGAGACTACAGAGCACGGCAGAAGACATCGATTTAGTGGTAGACTGATATTAGTTCTTCTCATTTATCGGATTACTCGTATAAGTACATATAGTAAGCAGATTTACTTTTACTTTTACTAGTTGAAGGTAGCATGCATGTACCGATGTACTGCGGCAATTTTTTGTAATAAAATTTTCGAAATGCTGTTATGAATCAGTGATTGTACGGGCATTCAATTCTGTAACGGGTGTCTAAAATACTGTACAGCCTGCCGATCTGCCATTTATTACAAGACTGGATGACACATTCGCTTCATTGCTGCGATACATGCCTTCTGTTTACTTTAATTCAGCTTTTTAGAAGCGTCTATATGACATGACAAGTTACACCACAAGATTTGTACCTCTGTATCAAATACGATCGTAATTAAGACTGGATAACTAACACGTCATTAAATATTTGTAGTTGAAATATTTTACACAGTAAAACATCTTACTAATACCCGTCAATTAAGGCTTATCTTAAATAATTATATTTCTGAGCTTCCAAGTTAACACGATATGAGTAGGGGAAAAAGCGCAAATGAAAATCTACTTGACAGAACGCAGCCGCCACAGGCCGTCATTTAAACAGTGCACAGTCTCGATGCCAACTCCTTTGTTCTTGCTGGCAATCTCGTCCGCGCTCATCGCCGTCAAGCCGATTGCTAACGCGTGCTGTTTGCCTTCGGCCATGACGGCAACAACTGTGCTAGCTGGCACCTGGGACAGCCGGCCGCCAGGCGTGGTCAGGCCCGGGCACATCACATTGGACCCGTTCAGCAGGAATTTGATAGCGCCCTTGTCCGCCTGCATGTGCGGCAGCATGAACGGATATCTGTGCAGCAGTTTCAAGCTGGGATACAGCGGCGAGTCGCGCTGCCTGAAGAACAGCACCTCGCCAGCCGGGTTGGCGTACAGCTCGATGTGCTCGTGGCATTTGACAACGCTGAGCGTCTCCTTCTTGGGTAGAATCTGGTCAACGTAATCTGCGCATCCCGGATACTGCGTCAGAATGGTGTTTCTGATACCCTTCTGGACACTGTTCTTGGCGTTGTTTACGGACGAGATGTTCTCTTTGTCGTCGAATTTGCGAAACATGGCTGTGGGAAAGTTGTAGTGATTTGTTTAAATTATTATCAAGCAAGACTGAATATAGGTAGAAACGAAAGTAGTAAGTTCGTAGCTCTTAAAGCTGTTACTTACACCTGCCTCCCTCCACACTACTACCTACACCTCCCTTCACGCTGCTACCTACACCTGCTTCCCTTCACGCTGCTACCAACACCTGCCTCCCTTCACGCTGCTACCTACACCTGCTTCCCTTCACACTGCTACCTACACCTGCCTCCCTTCACACTGCTACCTACACCTGCCTCCCTTCACGCTGCTACCTACACCTGCCTCCCTTCACACTGCTACCTACACCTGCCTTCCTTCACGCTGCTACCCTACACCTGCCTCCCTTTACACTGCTACCCTAAACCTGCGTCTTTAACACTACTACCATGCTTGGGCGCAACCTAGGGATTCACCCGGCCGTTTCTATTGGCAACACACACATGTAAGCCGCTATTGGACGGAATAGTAGTCACGCGACTGCTCTCAGCCAATAGCGACTTACATGCGTGTTGCCAATAGAAACGGCCGAGTGATTCCCAAGGTTGCGCAAGTATGACTACTAACCTACATTTTCCACCCTTACTACCTACTACCCGACTACAGCTCCCTCACACACTAGCTTTCAGAACTGCACATTCCTTCACGTTCTATACATATCTAGTTTCTGTTACGGGCCTTGCATTTTTCTATCCTCTATCCTAATATGCCTTTAGTGAAAGTGACAGAATGTTCTCAGGGTGTAATCAAATCACGAATATCATGATTTCAAGATAATATTACGTATTTGTATTTAATAAACTCTTTAAATACATGAAACAGCGAAAACAGAGAAAGACCGTTCGTTTGTTAGCAAGCTTATAGGCTCAGTAAATAAATATATTATAACAGAAATTAGTTACAATTTGCTGTCAAAATTTGACTTTAATCAAATCAAATCAAATAAAATGTCTATCACAATTGTTTTGTAGAGCCGGATAATATAAAAAAGGAAATCTCCAGAAGCAATTTCGAGGCTCTGAAATGTAAAGAGAAGCAAGTGACGCTTAAAAGTTACCCAGCTTAATCCTGTAGTAACAGACCTAGTAGATATTTGCTATCATTCAGAGAGAAGATTAGGCACCATTCATAGACCTAACAATAGTCAGGCTCATATGGTTGATCCAGGAAATGTCTCATCATTGATGTACAGCTGGTTAGTAGGATATTGGAAAGGGGCAATAAATCAGAGAGAATTTTAGACGCAATTCATTTAGCCAATAGCTACATTGACTCATATGGTTGATCCAAAAATGTCTCATCATTTTACAACGTGAACTCCTGATTTATTGGGTTAGAAATAGCATTGTCTCACCTTAAAGCTGCAGATCTTAGAGCACAAACTGGATTTGATTGAACTCCTGCAAAAATAAAATGGTAAATTAACAATCAGACAATAAAAGGTCTGGCACACTACATAAATGAGCTATTTTGCATAGCTATAATTGACAGTAGTCAGATAGGGGCGTTTGTCTGCACATTTGAGAACTAAGAAAGACTAATCCATATAAATCATCATTACAGGTGGTGGAGTAGCTTGCTTAAGAGTTCAGAATCAAACAACTGATAAGAGACGCCTACCTGCGAAAAAAATTGAATTCGACATATTTTGAAGCAATCAGCCGCATTCGCTGCTGAAAAGATTTAATTGATTGACTTAAACAATAGTAGCTTATTATTTTCGCATTTTACTAGAGTCCTAGAAATGATTTCTCAGGTATATCTAATAACAGTCCGCATTTATGTTATTTACATCGGACAAGAGGTGTCAAATTGTTTTTGTCATCATTTAGCTAATAAAAAAGCAATCTGATTTTAAAAAACTAGAGGCTAGTTATATTAAAAACAATTCAGAACCCAGTGCTATCATCACATTGTCAATAATCAGGTCAAAGTGAAGAATTCTGAGTTATCATCACGGATTCTTAATATAACATAAGCCTCTACAGGTCCTACTGATCTTACCTTGCTAAATTAGTTGCAGCACTAGCCAGCCAAGCAAGAATATGTACTAAAATTTTGAGAGGAAAGTGACTACTTAAAGTAATTGAAAAAAATGCCTAAGATAGTAGCGTAAAATACTATAATTAGTAATAAAGTCAGATTAGGGATATTTTTAAATCACAACTGGAGTTTTCTAAAACATTATCATAGTAGGTAAGGAATTATTCATCACTAGTTAGTTTCTGGTACGAGTATACAAATTATATATTTATTTAATTATATTACGAGCATATTGGCAGTCACTTACAAGTAAACTGAATCATGCAGCATTAGGTGCGTCACATAATCTGAGGATTTTAGGGAGGCAGTCCTGGGTTTTTTTTTTCGCCAGAGATAAGGTGCGAAATCGCACCTTGTGCCAAATTTCAAGGTGCGATTTTAAGGCTCAGAGTGCAATTTCTCTTGAGTCTTGTTTAGAATGTGAGGGTTTCACGAGAGATATTCAGACAGACATTCGAAACGATCGTCTGTAACTTTAAACAAAATTGACCCGCTTCAACCATCTTTTTGGCAAATACTTACGCAAGTGTTGGGCGTCGAATAAGCTTTAATTTATTAACTGAAGTAAAAATCCTTCTGACATACATTGATTTAAAAATTGCTTAGCAACACTAGCTCTGATTAGAAATTGCTTTACTGTTGACTAAAATTGTTTTGATTGTAGCAGCCTAAAAGCAGATACTGGATTTAAAAATGCTTCGATTTACTCTATACGCATGTCTCAGCTTTAAAATGACACCTCAGGCATCGCAAAAGACAGCTTTGATGCTGAGATATTTGACACTAAACATGCATTGCTTTGCGCAATCTCACATTCAGAAATTTCACTGATTTTTTGTCGATATTTGTGCAGTTGCCGTGTCCTTGTTTTTCATCAGAAACTTGTCAAATTTTAGTCATGTCCAGTTTAAACCTGGACTTCTCTTAAACTGTCTTAAGTATTTGATTTTTAATGATTCCTGCCTTTATATTGCATAGATTGTACCTGAGTCAGTGAGTCTGTGAGTGTACATTTGTACATATGGCAACCAATCATGACTTTTTCACCGCTTTGCGGTTCAAATAAATATACGAGTGTACGAGAAACATGTTCCAACTGTTATTGAGAGAAATTGACGTCGCGTTTATTAACAGTCAGTGGCAATTAATATGAAGCAAATAGTTTATTGTTATGTTTTTACTTTTTTTGCGTGGCAATTCTGCTATCCAAATCGGAATGAGGTAAGCGGTGGGAATAAAATAAAAAGGAAGAATTTTTTCTACTGTTGTTGCAACCCAATAGCTATATGTACTTCAAACTTTTTAGATTGAACTGGCGATTTCTAATGTACTGCTAAGCTTTCCAATCCCTACGGACTACAGTAGCAGTTCTTAACTTTTTTTCTGTCTTGACTTCTAGACTCGGAATTCGGAACAACCTAAGGAGCCGCATGAAAATATTTAATTGGATAAAGATATTTTCTATAAACAGCTCAAGTCGTGACACATCTTCTTCTCACCTCAGTCCATCAACTGCTGCTCCTTCTGAGACCAAAGCGATCGTGAAAGTAAAACAGATCAGTTTAGATCCCATGGCCATGAATATAACCATTTCAATTGTGAACCTGCTTCGCTTACAAGTACGAGCACTAGCCTTCCATTTGATGCCATTAGCTCACTTAACTCTGAAATAGTTCAAGGACGGTTCCAAATGTTGAGATCTGACGTAGAAGCAGTCCAATTTGTGGAAATTTATCAACTGGACTCCATGAATCACTCCAATGAAAGGCGGCGAATAGCTGCAGAATGCGTAAACAAGTTTAAGTGAGTCACAAAAACCCCATTTACTGTAACTACATACACTTGTACGTTAGCAAGGCTCCATGCGATGGTTAATAAATGGAGAAGTAGACAAGCATCTGAACAAATATTGAATAAAAATCAGTGAAGTTTCCGAATGTGAGTTTGAGCAAAGCAATGTTTAGTGTCGAATATCTCAGCATCAAAGCTGTCTTTTGCAATGCCTGAGGTGTCATTTTAAAGCTGAGACATGCGTATAGACATGACTAGAATTTGACAAGATTCTGATGAAAAACAAGGACATGGCAACTGCACAAATATCGACAAAAAATCAGTGAAATTTCTGAATGTGAGATTGCGCAAAGCAATGCATGTTTAGTGTCGAATATCTCAGCATCAAAGCTGTCTTTTGCGACGCCTGAGGTGTCATTTTAAAGCTGAGACATGCGTATAGAGTAAATCGAAGCATTTTTAAATCCAGTATCTGCTTTAGGCTGCTACGATCAAAACAATTTTAGTCAACAGTAAAGCGATTTCTAATCAGAGCTAGTGTTGCTAAGCAATTTTTAAATCAATGTATGTCAGAAGGATTTTTACTTCAGTTAATAAATTAAAGCTTATTCGACGCCCAACACTTGCGTAAGTATTTGCCAAAAAGATGGTTGAAGCGGGTCAATTTTGTTTGAAGTTACAGACAATCATTTTGAATGTCTGTCTGAATGGGTCTCCCTAAAACACGCCCCGCACCGCCCCGCAGCGCTACACACTAAAACAAATTGGACTAACTAAAGACACTTCAGAATGCATTTTCTGTTAAGCTTCAAGTTTTTATTAAATTTAGTTTTTTTACTTTGAAATATAAAATTCGGTGAACAATAAGTGATATTAATAATAATATTAATAAAATAATAATATTATAATTTAATAATGAAAACGAGAATATAAAAATAATAATATTTAAAAAAATAAATAAAGATATTTATTCCATTACTATTTTAACTTTTCCTTGCAATCAAATACTGCATTGACAAAAAATGTTATAATGTGTAGCAGTTCGGGGCCCGGTGTGGGGCGTGTTTTAGGGAGCCTTTGTCTGAATATCTCTCGTGAAACCCTCACATTGCTCACAGTTCAGACAACTGGGAATGTATATTTTAATATCTTACATAAGGCTATAGCTATAGGCTATATTGCCTATATGACTTAATAGGAATTAAAGAGTTATTTTGTTTCATATTTTAAGGCAGTGCATAAAAAATAGCTTAAGCATGGTTAAGCCTTTAAAGAAAAATGGTTATAAGACCGCACCTAAACCGCACCTACTTTTTTAATTTCAGGGTGCGATTTTAAAATTTAGGGTGCATACGCACACTCTGCGCACAAAAAAAAACCCTGGGAGGCACCAACATAAAATAAGGAAGATACGTTAAGCAAAACACTTAGGCCTCGAATAGGAGCTAAAATACCAGCTTTATCTAGACGACAGAGCGCTGTAGTGCTTTATATTGAATCCAATACACTGATAAGGTTGATACTAAATTGTTGGATCGTCATGATAAAAATAGCCAAGCGTGTATTCTATCTGATAGATAAGATTATTACACCATTGCCAGCTTGTTTGCTCAAAACTATCCATTCATAAGTTACACGATAAGAAGAAACTTAGAGAAATTCGTCTTAGAACACACGCAGTCAAATTAGCTATCTACGAGTATAATTTTCTTAAATATGCTATAAGACCAAATGTACACCGTAGAGCATCCATCTCAGCTGCCAATATGGTTAAATTTCATTATTGAAATCAAACAGCATGACGGTGTAAAATGAAATCATCATTAATGGATGCTGAATTGTATATTGATGTTAGAAACTAAAACAATGTCAGTTTTACCTGTTTTAACTCTTGTTTGAAAATTTGAACGGGCCAACTGGAATGCAGAGTAGAGATGGAGAATTTCTGTAGAATTTCTGGACACACACATCTGGCTGATTTTGGTAAATGTTAGAAAAATTTCTCAGATGGTGATGCATGGTAGATAATTTTCATTTAAAGAAACCTATCAAAAGCCAAAGGTGATTCATATCATCATAACAGTCAGCATAGGCAAAAATATTAAAATAATTCTGGCTATTAACTCACCTGTTGGCTCTGTAGACTTGTTGAACCAGTGCCATTTTGCCATAAAAACGAATCGGATTCTAAAACGGTGTTAAAACAAACAATGGATGAATTTCTTAGACGGGTGTCTTATGAAATACTTCAATACCATATGAAAGTTTCAACTAACACACTAATTATCAGATAGGGGCGTTAGTCAGCAGTTTTGTAATTGGTTAAAATGTTTATTAACTAATTACAAAGCTCAGAAAGACTAATCAATAGAGATCATCATGTAAATAGAAAGTGAAAATTATGCTACTAATAGTAGATAAAAAAGACGCCTTACCCCTCAAAGCCCGAGATGACATTGGTCGGTAGAAGACATCTGAAATAAAAAAATAACATGAAAATTGCAATTAAAAATGCAAAAAACTCACTTTAATAACAAAACAACTGTTTAATTATCAGGTAGAGCTAATAATAGTCCGCATCTAATCAAGCATTATCGGACGATTGAACTGTGGAAATTAAAATTTCATCATAATTAACAAGAATCTAAACAAATATAGGTGGCAGCCATGATTATAATAGTTCAGAACCCAGTGCTAACATCACAGTTGATATTTGTTCAGTTCAAAGTGAAGAATTATGGGTTATCATCATTATTTATAACATTGCGTGCCATTTCTGCCATTATAAAGAGGTCGGTTTTGTTAAATACTACTATTAATAGTAATGTAATCCGCGCTCATCAAAAGCAGACACTTTGGGAGATAAACAAAAGATCTCTACTCTGCTTCTGGATTTTATGCGGCTGTCAGTGTAATCTAGCGACTAAATGAATCAGTCACCAATAAGATATTTTTTGCGTGTCGGTGATTGAAACGAGAAAGTCGCAATTAACAAAAACACAAGTTCAACAATGTAAGCCTACCTGACTTTGCAAGTTAACACTTGACTTGATATCCAACCAGGAAAAATGCACTAAAATGGGCAAGTGAAAATATGGCTACAGTAGAGACGAGTTTATTAAAAGCACATATTTTTTTTATTAATACCAATAAAAAAGCAAATCAGATGGTGATGCATGGAAATTATATATCATGACCAAATCAAACACAGATGTGTTATTTTCATCACGTATTTATACACTGTCGGATCCAGAAGGGGGTCAAGGGGATCGGGTCGGCCGACCTCACGGAAAAAATCCTGGATCCGCCACTGCATTTATAGATATGTTATATAATAGAGCTGAGCAATAAAAATTACCTTGGATGGATGTAGCAGTGAAACTTCATTGACGCGGCAAACTGGAAAGAAATTAAAAAAATATCTGACTTGTAAAAAAGATGTCGTTTTATCAAATAGGTACAACTAATAGGTAGCTAATAGGTAGATAAAATATCAGGCTTGAAAATTCTGTACATGCCGTACACTGGGTACAGTTCATATGAACTATGCTATAATTAATTCATCATTGTAAAAAGTAAAATAAGGGTGGGGAAAAATACTTAAGCATTGCTAACTGACCTGAAGCACTGTTAAGAAGGCTTACAATTTTCCAGCTGGATTTTAGCGTCCTCTAAAATGAAATAAGTGAATATGAAAACTTGCATCGATTCTTAACGAT
>NIVC01000218.1:122906-218574 GCA_002269645.1 Macrostomum lignano | reverse complement strand
GGCGCGCACACAGCAAATCAAATTGTGCCTGAAAGAAAAGGTTAAGGAACAATAGAGGCAAAAAACCCCAATTTGGAAGACCTTTTATAACTATTCAAGCACATTTGAAAAGCTCAGTCAGAGAATGGATTAAAGCATTCATCATCGTTTCTCTGACAACTGTTTCACAGCTTCGAAGAAAACTCACCGAATAAATGTTTAAGACTTTGTAGCGATTTTTGTATGCCAGCTCCTGAAATTTGCAAAAGTTGATTGAAATAAAATTCGCCAATGCCATACATGAGACAGCGCCAATGCCTAAAAGTTGATTGAATAAATTTAAAATTCAGAATGAAAATAGTATCTACAGAAAGCACAAGAGTGCATTCCGACATATGCTTGTCAAGTATTCATCATTAAATTAAAAAAGCAAATTGTTAAAGTACCAGATGTTTCAGAACTTACATTTTCAGAAGCAGATTTGCTTTTGTTAATTGCTCGTGACAAGGGGAAAAACAGCAAGTCTGCAAATGTGTGTAAACAAAGAACAATATTTAGAGGGACATAGTTGCAAATATTGATTAAGTTGTAAATAAGCACACAAAATTACATTGATCAGTTATCGTTTCTTTTTATTAATTCATAGTCATTGTGACTCGAAACACGTTGGGTAGCATCATTTATGCATTCAAATAGGCTGGGTTTTTTGATAATTAAACAAGCATTTTTGATAATTAGTTTGATAATATTGTTAAATACAATTGCAATATGAAAATTTACAGATACTATCAAGTTTATCAGAGTCATTCAGATCCAAATTTAACATCTTAACAGCAATCTCCAAATATGCATGCAGTCATATTGGATTATCAGGCATACAAAACAGGTGTTTCTGTTTAAAAAGGACAGAAAACTAACAACCTGTAATGCTAGAATAGGTTGCCAGATATCCAAGTGACAATAAATTAGCAGCACAAATAGAGAAGCTTCCAAGGTGGCGCGCACACCAACTTAGTGCAAAAGACAAGACTTATATAATAGATGATAAGCCAGTCTTTACACATAAACTTGGTCAGAGAATGGATTAATACTATCATCATAATACTCTGATATTTTTATTTTGCAATCATGACTGTTGCATCTTATCTTACATTGGTACCTTAAGTAGCTACAAATTTGCCTAAAATAAGTTTCCTTAAGCTTTTTAGTCAAAATTTAGTCAATTTTAGTTTGCAATAAAGACTAATACAAGTAACAAGAATGAGATTTTTTAAATTATATGCAATAAAAAGTCAAAATTATAAGTTTTTAAAAATTAGCAAATTTTGATTTATGACAAAAAATGCTCTTTTGGAACATCTTTTAATAATGCTAAAGGTGTAAAGTGCAATATATTATATAATAAATTGACACTATTTTCAAGCACACATCTGTAGGTTTTCACCCTTGGCAATTGTTATTTGTTTGGTGACCAGACAAATAGCAATGTGGTTATTTGTCTGGTTACTGGATAACAGCCATCTTTTTTTTATTCATCCAGTTAATACTAGACAAATAGACATTTTGTTATTTGTCTAGTTAAATTGATATTCTATTTTACAGAAACTCCAAGGGTGAATATTCCACGATTTTAAAGACTTTTATTTGTATACCAAATTATGCCAAATTGCATATGCATTACATATATCTGCTTTGCTTGCACTAGTATAACAAAATATTAATCAGGATACTAGAAAAGGTCTTAAAAATTAAGAATATTTATCACTAAACAAATAGATATTCATGTTAGCAATTTAACTAGACAAATAGCAACTAGGTTTATTTTTGTGCATAGAATGTATGCACCTTAAATCAAAAAATTGCACCCTGAAATTGAAACGTAACTGTGGTCTCAACCTATTATTTTTCTATTAAAACCTTATTTGCACTGCTTTAAAATAAGAAAAAGAGAAATTGCACTTTGAGCCCTAAAATTGCATAATGAAAATGAGTAAAGCCTAAGGTGCGATTTTGCATCTTGTCTTTAACAAAAAACCGAAATAGCAAAAGGTTATTTGTCTAGTCACTAGACAAATAACAACTACTTTCACCCTTTGAACTTGAAGTAGAGCCTATCTTTCGTAATGCTCAATGCAGCGTTTACAGGCTTTGCTAATTCTATTCCAATAGGGATAAATATAATTTTAAAAAGCTACATATAATTGAAAGTTAGGCTAAAGTAGTAAAAAATCACAAGATTATATATTAGGCCTAAATACTAAGTCCAGTTTGCCTAGGTAGGTTACTAGGCTATTTCTAGTACTAAGATAGGCCCTTATAACATGGTATAACTTATAAGACCAAGACTACCACATACCAAGATGGCCACACTTGAGGAGCTAAGGGAGGAATTTGGCTCAATATATTATTGGATAGTGCTAAAGAGATGAGTTAATGAGTAGGTAGGAGAGCCAGTAAGACAAGGCTGCAAAAGAGGAACCTAGGTCTAGGAGAGGAATAGCAATGCTAGCGCCTAGAAGATTGGTAGCTCTTCTCAATACCAGTAGCCAGTAATAGCTGTGGCAGTCTTAGTCATGTACCTAACCCTAGTAGGCCCCTAGTACATTTAAAATTGAAACTAGGCCTAGCCCTAGTTTAGAGTTAGGCCTCGCCTAATACTACAACAAGAACTAGGCCTAGCCAGCTCACTTAGGCCTACTTTAACTTTACTGCAGCTTAAACCATTTGCCCTATAACTCTTAATACATGTAGTCATAGGCCCGTAGTCAAAGGATGTTTGCTAGGCTGCCTAGCCTAGGATACTTACATTTAACATTTCAATCTGATCTGATATAGATTAGGGCTAGTGCCGGCTTGCGGTATACTAGCCCTAGCAGTGTCCATGGGAACTCCATGCCTCTGTTAGAAGTAGGCCCTATACTAAAGACAAAGCATTGCTCTTCTTTGCTAAGGGCCAGGCAGGTCTAGGAAATTAGCTATGGCAGGCCGAGCATAGACAAAGTAGGCCTAAGGCAAGCTAGGCTAGGCTAGACTAAAATAAAAAAACAGATTTAGACATAGATCATAGGGCTAGGTGGTGGGGAGTTACAATTAAAAGGGAAGCGAAGCCAAACAAGGCAGAAAAACTTTTTTCCACAGATACACAGTTGTTTAAGTAGACGAAGTAGGCTGTACTAAGGTTAGGCCTAGTGATCACGCTCTCCTGCCTCTCAGTGCCAGTTTATGGAGCGGGCTTGAGGGAGAACATCTTTTAAAAATGCGTAAATTTTTTGTCAATGCAATTTAACTTTACGAATTTGAACAAATGTTACAAGCAATTTTGCCAAGAAGACTAGGAAAGCCATGCGGTACAAAATTAATAGGGTAAAATTATATGTAGCATGATATTTTTGATAGTCTTGTATAACTAATTTTTTGCCATTATTTATTTTGAATTTACATAACTAATTTATACGGCCCGGCCCGTGAGAAGCTCTCACAATGGCTACATTGGAGCCGACGTACAATATTTCTTTTACCTTTTTCAAGCAGGATAACCCTCATCCGTCAAAACAATGCATCCCATAAATTGCGCCCCATTATTGCCTAATATAGTTTCCTGCAAGCCCGATGTACAATACCATGCAATTTTCCGTAAATTGCGCCCGCCCAAACGAAAGGGAAAAATTCACCACGAAAGCTCGATATGAATAACAGTAAAATGGCCATGTATCCACGTACTGTACCTTCCTTGTATGCAGTTTCAGCCAACTACAAGGCATCGCGTGGAAATACCTACTGAGAGAGGGAGACGATGGCGCCCAAACTTAGAGACCAGGCCAGGGGCCGGGGCGCTTCTGGGAGACAGATACTGTTAGAGAGCGATGCCGAGAGAGAGTTATTTAATTTTGCGTCGTGTTGAGCTTTAAACTAATTGTACATGTATAGGCTTTGTGATATCGATTAATATAAGTTTATTTACTAGCGACCATGCAGTTAAAAATGCGTATACAATTCTAACACTGCACTATTATAAGCATATAAATGTGAGGTTCAAGCATAATTTGGATTGTACATGTACATTGCAAAATATAAAACACCAGAAGTAAAATCATCATTGTCACGCAAGCACTAGGAAGCAGGCGCCTTCAGATAACTACCAAATTAAATTTTACATGTACATTTAGATGACGCGCTTAACCCTGCATATAAAAATTTATAAATATAATAAAAAAGTACTTCACTGGCTCAAATAATACATACATGCACAAGTGTATGGCTACTACTACAGCTACACCGAAAGTCTTCTTTTGTAGCAGTATTTGAAATGGATAGATCCGAGACATAATTGCAACATGTGTGCTTCTTATCTATAGTCATCGATCCTACCTAGCTGCACCTTTACTGTACCTCTTTACTTTGAGCTCTACATGTACATACCAAGTAAAGTACATGTATGTAAATGTACATGTGTGTACTTCTCGATCATTCTACTCTCATTTCAATGATTGCTTCGAAGGGTGGCAGATTCAGAAAAAGATATTTTTAATAACTCCCAAAAACAGTTGTGATCCACGTAAACTGCCTGTTTGAATTTTATTTCACATCGACATTCGACAAACGCGTGTGAAAGGCAAATAAAAGCCTACTAGTACATGCATGTGCGAAGAACAAGCAGCCAACATAAAATGCATTTACTATACATGTACATACTCGTATATTTCGTACTATAGTAACAAACAGTACAAATTAGTGCAAATACACATGAAAATGTTAGATCTTATAGCTATAATTCCTATACTGTACTCGTATATAAATTAATAAAACAAAAATTTGTGACCGTTTAGTTAATCTGTGATAAGTGTCTCCAGTAAAGCCCAGTAATCAGCTACCTGTATATTTTTCTATGAAATTTTGGCTGATAGAAACAACAACACGGCAATTTAAACTTTTTTCTTCTGTGAATACGAAGAATGGAAATTGAAACTATAAGTACTCGTAGATGCAATAAATACGCAAAATAGGCAAAAGTGAATCCGTGATAACGCTCGCATTTGTCATAGGGGCGCTGAAGGTGTGGCGCCATAGGGGTGCTGAAGAGGTTCTATAGGGGCGTTGTGGGGTGCGCCATAGAGGGTGCTGTGGGGGTGCCATAGGGGTGCTGTGGGGGTGCCATAGGGGGTGCTGTGAGGGTGCCATAGGGGTGCTGTGGGGGTACCATAGGGGTGCTGTGGGGGTGCCATAGGGGTGCTGTGGGGGGTGCCATAGGGGTGCTGTGGGGGTGCCATAGGGGTGCTGTGGGGGGTGCCATAGGGGTGCTGTGGGGGGTGCCATAGGGGTGCTGTGGGGGGTGCCATACGGTGCTGTGGGGGGCGCCATAGAGGGTGCTGAAGAGGTGCTATAGGGGTGCTGTGGGGTGCGCCATAGAGGGCGCTGTGGGGGTGCCACAGGGGTGCTGTGGGGGGTGCCATACGGTGCTGTGGGGGGCGCCATAGGGGTGCTGTGGGGGGCGCCATAGAGGGTGCTGAAGAGGTGCTTTAGGGGTGCTGTGGGGGGCGCCATAAAGGGCACTGAGGGGGCGCCATAGGGGTGCTGGGGTGAGCCATGGAGGGCGCTGAGGGGGTGCCATAGGGGTGCTGTGGGGTGCGCCAAAGAGGGCGCTGAGGGGGCGCCATAGGGGTGCTGTGGGGTGCGCCAAAGAGGGCGCTGAGGGGGCGCCATAGGGGTGCTGTGGGGTGCGCCAAAGAGGGCGCTGAGGGGGCGCCATAGGGGGCGATGACAGGCCGTCTTAGTGGCGCTTTATAGGCTACCAAATCGTGGGTTTTCAATCGGGGCGAGGCCTGCCATACCTTCGCGTACGCGCAGTCACTGGTGTAGTGCAGAGAAGCCGCGCGCGTGACAGAGAAAGCAGAAAATATCAGTTCACTTGAAGTAGTGGCCAACTAATTGACTTTTTCTATAGGATTCGCCAGGGTTCAAAAGTGCACGGTGTACGCGCTTTCAGCCGGAGATGAGGCTCGTTCGAGATTGTGCCTGGCAACCGAAAGCAGCGTCTCGGCTCCGGAGAAATTCTCATTGAACACCGATCGGGCCTCGTCGCTTGATAGTCGCTGTTCGAGCATTTCTTTGAGAGCCGCGTAGCGACCTTTCCAGCGCTCCGCTTCAAGGTTGGGCTTGGCTGAGCCCTGGTGCAGGTACTGGTGATAATAGCGGGCCTTTGATAACGGGATGGGATGGGAGATCGGGGCTTTCGATTAGTTGCGTCTGAGAATTCGAATTACGATTTTGGAAGATAGTTTTGAATTTCCAGGAATTCCATTTCATTTCTAAGAAGACTACATTCGTTTCTAGGGTTACTTTCAATTCTAGGAATTCGGGATTCGATTCTAGGAATCGTGGATTCCATTCTAGAAATTAAAGATTCGTTTCTAGGAATAAGGGATTCGATTCTAGGAATCGGGGATAATTTCGATTCTAGGAATCGGGGATAAATTCGATTCTAGGAATTGGGGATTCGATTCTAGGAATTGGGAATTCGATTCTAGGAATTGGGGATGAATTCAATTCTAGGAATTGGGGATTCGATTCTAGAAATTGGCGAATCGATTCTAGGAATTGGGGATTCGATTCTTGGAATTGGGGATTCGATTCTAGGAATTGGCGATTCGATTCTAGGATTTGGGATTCGATTCTAGGAATTGGGGATTCGATTCTAGGAATTGGGGATTCGATTCTAGGAATTGGGGATTCGATTCTAGGAATTGGGGATTCGATTCTAGGAATTGGTGATTCGATTCTAGGAATTGGTGATTCGATTCTAGGAATTGGGGATTCGATTCTAGGAATTAGGGATTCGATTCTAGGAATTGCGGATTGGATTCAGGGGGACACATTTTGCTAATGAATTCGCACCTGCCGACTATGAACAGCCCATGGCGGCAGCTCGCAAATCCAGAATTTATTGAGCAGCCTGTCGCGCTCCTCAGCATAGAACTGGATTCCCGCCAGCTCTCTGGCCAGATGCTTTAACAAGCTGTAATCCACACTCTGCGATCGCTCCAGCACGCCCAGGCTTCTATAGTGCGTAGCGCGTTCGTCTACTCGATTTTTGGCGCTGCGTATTTCTCGAAGATTTTCGCGCGACTCTTTTCTGAGCAGCTCGAAGTCGTCCAGCCGGCAGACGGCGTGCAGCAGCAGATCGGTGGACTCGGTGGTGGGACCTACGCTGCGGCGTCCTGATTGGAGAGAATTCGCAATTTTTTCGTCTAGATTGCTAAGTGTCTACTCTAAGTAGGCGTATTGACATTAAACGCATTGTTTCCGAAAGATATTTTACAACAATGGTGTACTAACTAAAACTAAACTAAATAAGTAATCCGGCGCCTGAGCCATTGAGCAGGCTCTTACGCCACTAGTAATAATTAAGGTTCCAGATTAGGAGTGTACTCAGGTACACAAGGTTTCCAAGCTAGAGTGAGAGTGACTGTGGCCAACAAGCTGAGCAGGCAACACCAGTCGGGCAAAGGGCGGGCCCTACCCCTGCCTTCGGGGCGTTAAACCTACTCCAAGCTCAGATCAAAACCTCCCCGGGGCCAGAGGGGGTTGAGAGAACCAATCAGGGAAGCCCGTGCCTTCACCAGGGTTAGTAGAGCCAAAAAACCGGTCATATGACCGCCCCCACGGCCGTGGCAACCCGAAGGAGCCTCCCCCCCCCCCAACTAAACCCCGGGTACTCTTGCCAAGACAGTCTCTTATCTTTGAAGCGGCAGGAGGGCTAATCGCCGGGACTATTTCACCCTTTGCTTCGCCAACCCACCATTTCTATTGTGACCGTGCCAACGGCCCCGTCCTGTTCAGACTCAGTCCTGGTTCTGGCACACTCCAGCTTTAATAGGGTCGCTGGCTGTTCGCTCAGAGGGCACTCCGAGGGGGACCGTCAGAGCACCAACTGGAACAGGTATAGGCCTGCATTCCTATACAGCTACCCACAGCCCTTCCTGATCGACTATTACCCTCCAACCCAGCCTACTAACTCATTACAAGCTTTCGGCCAGGCAGAGACAGGTGTCACAGGGGTACTGCGGTTAGGCGTCTCTATGCGAGACAAAACCACAACAATGGTGTACATTTACACAGAGTAAATTCTAACTGGTGACTGTGTTTTAACTAAGTTTTTTGTTCTATCATTCTGCAACTAAATAGTCTACTATAAGTAGACTATCAAATCACGTGACAAATTTATTAGACTAGTTTTTTAGTGAAAAATGATGTTGTCTTCCTTTATACGAAAATTTTTTCTGAAATTAAAATTTTCTACATAAAATAATTTTAAAATCGCGAAAACGGATCTGAGGGGGGACAAAGCCAAGAATTCAACATGTACATGACTAAATTTTGGCCCTCATTTACGCATTCATTTTAGCGCCGCAGGCATTCATTTTAGCGCCGCAGGCACTCATTTTGGCGCCACAGGCACTCATTTTAGCGCCGCAGGCACTCATTTTAGCGCCGCAGGCACTCATTTTAGCACCGCAGGCACTCATTTTAGCACCGCAGGCACTCATTTTAGCGCCGCAGGCACTCATTTTAGCGCCGCAGGCACTCATTTTAGCACCGCAGGCACTCATTTTAGCACCGCAGGCACTCATTTTGGCGCCGCAGGCACTCATTTTGGCGCCGTAGGCACTCATTTTAGCGCCGCAGGCACTCATTTTAGCGCCGCAGGCACTCATTTTAGCGCCGCAGGCATTCATTTTAGCGCCGCAGGCACTCATTTTAGCGCCGCAGACACTCATTTTAGCGCCGCAGGCACTCATTTTAGCACCGCAGACACTCATTTTAGCGCCGCAGGCACTCATTTTAGCGCCACAGGCACTCATTTTAGCGCCGCAGGCACTCATTTTAGCGCCGCAGGCACTCATTTTAGCACCGCAGGCACTCATTTTAGCACCGCAGGCACTCATTTTGGCGCCGCAGGCACTCATTTTGGCGCCGTAGGCACTCATTTTAGCGCCGCAGGCACTCATTTTAGCGCCGCTGGCACTCATTTTAGCGCCGCAGGCACTCATTTTAGCGCTGCAGGCACTCATTTTAGCGCCGCAGGCACTCATTTTAGCGCCGCAGGCACTCATTTTAGCGCCGCAGGCACTCATTTTAGCGCCGCAGGCACTCATTTTAGCGCCGCAGACACTCATTTTAGCGCCGCAGGCACTCATTTTAGCGCCGCAGACACTCCCCTGACAGATTCCAATTTAGCCCCAAATTTGTGTGACTGCACTTGGAATCGGCATCAGAGCGCCGCGCCAGACCACTGGGCTACACGGCATCCAAAATTTGTTTTACTATTTCAAAAAAATCGTGCGCGTACTCTCTTAGCGGTTGATGTTTCTAAGAAACTCACGGGTCAACGGAGCGGAAATTCCGGCAGAGACGCCGCCAGTCCGCAGCCGATCCCGCAGGCCGGCATTCTCCCGCTCCAGACGGTGCAGCTGGGCGGCCAGTTCGCCGCCTCGGTCGCGCAGCCGCCTCGCCGCCAGCTCAATATCCGACAGCACGTCGCCAAGTCGACGACGCAGATCGGCGAGTTCGGTGACTCGCCGGGTCAGGGTGGCCTGCCAGTCTTCTGGCAGGCCGGCTATCAGCTGAGACAGGTCCTCCTTTAATGAGAGCTCGGCTTGAAGAGCCTCGACTAGGGCCTGCGGATTGTCGTATAATTAAAGCTATTATAAGCCATAACACTACTTTTAGTAGCTTTCTAATCTAATTAGTAATGTATGCATGCAGAATTAGGAAATTTCAAAGTACATAGTTGACCAGTGAAAACTGTGTATATAACGAAGAGAATAGTAATTTAAGAAAGTCTTACATTAAAACCATTTCAAATGACAGCAAAGTTTACTTGCAGTTCCTAGAAGTCTAATACAAGGACCACTAGAACATTACTTTAGTATTCCAGATCCTTCTTTGGACTAACATATTCGTAGTGTGGGTAGATATAATTAATAGAGCATTCTACCCAATGGATCACTTTCACAGAGCCTCACAAAGCGCCAAGCCTCACAAAGCACCAAGCCTCACAAAGCGCCAAGCCTCACAAGCGCCAGCCTGATAAAACACCAAGCCTCACAAAACACCAAGCCTCACAAAGCGCCAAGCCTCACAAAGCACCAAGCCTCACAAAGCACCAAGCCTCACAAAGCGCCAAGCCTCACAAAGCGCCCAGCCTCACAAAGCGCCAAGCCTCACAAAGCACCAAGACTCACAAACTTAAAAAATTGAACTTGAGAAAACGCTGACATATTGATCCAGAAAGGTGCTCACCTGCAAAACACGAGTTCTCAAATGCTCTGCCTGACTGCCTCGCCAGCCAACAACGCTAGACGCTGACGAGGTGACAGCCGCCGCTGCCGACACAGCCTCCGATGAAGCTGCAAACTTTGGAGACGGAGTGGCTGGCCGACTGTCGGACAGGCTCTGCTGATGCAGCTCGGAGGCTGAGCCGCCAAGCGAACTGGTAGATTTCAGCACACTTGTCAACCGGCTGATCTGAGCCAGAAGCCTCTGAATGTGGCGGTTCTTCTCTTCAAGGATGCTGCAAAGAACAATTAATGTGAGGGTACCTTAGTAAGCTAGTTCAATGGGAACCTTTTTACTAGCATGTCTATCTATAAAACCTTCATGCATTTTTATACTAAAGTGTCCAGAAAGGGTTTCTATGCATAAAATACACGTGATTGCATGGTTTCTAAGAAAATAACGTTTTCATAGTTGAGTTTCTAAGAAAATCACTTTTTTTATAGTCAAGTTTCTAAGAAAAAACATTTTCATGGTTAAATTTCTAGGAAAATCACTTTTTCATGGTTAAGTTACTAAGAAAATCACTTTTTTATGGGTAAGTTTCTAAGAAAATCACTTTTTCATAGTCAAATTTCTAAGAAAATCACATTTTCATGGTTAAGTTTCTAGGAAAATCACTTTTTCATGGTTAAGCTACTAAGAAAATAACTTTTTAATGGTTAGTTTCTAAGAAAATCACTTTTTCTTGGTTAAGTTTCTAAGAAAATCACTTTTTCATGGTTAAGTTTCTAGGAAAATCACTTTTTTATGGTTAAGTTTCTAAGAAAATCACTTTTTCATGGTTAGGTTTCTAGGAAAAACAGATTTCTAAGAAAGCTTCCTACGAATTGTGCTCTAAGAAAAAGCTGCTTCAGTAGCATATTGCTCACGTTTCGGAGACTGTTGTTTCACTGAATCCGCTGGTGTTGGAACCGAACTCGATGGCCATGCGAGAGCTGCTCTGCTGGCCTTTGCGCAGCAGGTCCCGAAGACGGGCATTCTCAGCCATGCACTGGTCCAGTCGGCTGCGTGCGTTGAAAAGAAGAAGATAAACAATAGTTTTCTCTTTGTTTTGATAAAAAAATTCAAAGAAAACACAACCTACTACTGACAATCAAAGTCGATAGGCTTTGTAGTCAGTCAACGTATCTAAAGCTACTTTATAATCTGTATTTGATCTGAATAAAAAGTTGCTTTAACTCGTTACTTGCCTACTTAAACTGAAATAAGTAGTATAGTTAGGAAATTATTAAATTTGCAACTCACCTTTTCACTCGCTTCAAATAGTGGAAATTTTGCGCATAGGCTTTGAAAGCAAATTGTAGTTTTATGAATCAATAAATATCAACTCACATTGCTCGGCTATTGAGTTTAGTCCTTAACTCAATCGCTGTGCCCTGTAGCACCGAATTCTCTTCTAAAGTTCGCTCCCATTTTTCTGACAATTCAGAAAACGACCGCTGCACAGCCTCCAGTTGCTGCTGCTGCTGCTGCACTGAGACGGCCGCGGCGCAGTTGTTGCCATGACAACGAGAAGCAGCGTCGGCAGCGGATAGCTGAGATCGGAGGCGATCAACTTCAGTAAGAAGCTCGGTGCGTTGTTGCTCGGTCTGGGAAGCAGTTTGATTTTTTTGCCGTTTTCAAGTAGTTAATTTTTTTCCGGATTTTTTGATGTGACAGAAAGAATTTCAAAATGATGGGTGATTTCTCAGAAAGTGGGAATCGTTTCTAATAAAAATGTGAGCTAAAAATTACGATTGTAAAAAAGTCCAAGTCAATACAACGGGTCTCCCTAAAACACGCCCCGCACCGCCCCGAACCGCTACACATTACAACATTTTTGTTAATGCAGTATTTGATTGCAAGGAAAAATATTTGTTGTAAGAGTAATGGAATAAATATCTTTAATTATTATTATAAATATTATTATAATTTTTTATATTCTCGTTTTCATTATTAAATTATCTTATTATTAATATTATTTTATTATTATTTTATTAATATTATTATTAATATCACTTATTATTCACCGAATTTTATATTTCAAATTAAAGAAACTAAATTTATTAAAAACTTTGAAGCTTAACAGAAAACGCATTTTTTAGTGTCTTCAGTTATAGTCCAATTTGTTTTAATGTGTAGCGCTGCTGGGCGGTGCGGGGCGTGTTTTAGGGAGACCCCAATACAACTCACTTTTGCTTTGCTCAAAGGTTAAAACAAAAAATGCAATTTTAAAAAATGATAAGTGCAAGTTAAAATGAAAAGTAATAAATGACTGAACCAGATTTTCTTGAAGTTCCTTAGAAGCGTATGCTTTATTTCTTAGAAAAGCTATTAGAAGAAATTTTCTAAGAAAGCAAATTTTATACAAGACTTTTTATTTCTAAGAAAGTGCTAAATCTTGAAAATATTAAAAGTTCTAAACTTGCTATACATGTATCTAGCTAAATTATAAGCAATGTCGGAGAATAAAATTTATTGTGTTTGTTATAAAAAGCCGACAGTAAATTTCCTTCTGTACCTGCTCCTTCTCCCAGGCCAGCCTAGAAGTCGCAGTCTCTCGATTCTGCAGCTCCGAGCGCATTTCGGCCAGTTCAGTCTGCAGCCGAGTTCGCTCAATTTCCAAGGTTTCTCGCCGATGCTCCAGGCCGCGGCGCTCCTCCTCCAGCTGCAGGCAGCTGGCTCGCCAGGTGGCCGCCTCCGCCTGCGACTCGCGCAGCTCGGACTGCAGCCTGGCCCGGGCCCCGTAGCCGGTTTCCACTTCGCCGCGAACCTGGCAAGTTTTGTTGGATTTTCAGTTGTTGAATTCTAATTAGCTTTTTATACTACTGATTTGTGATAAAAAGTAGAAATAACGACATTTTCCGTGATTTATTTACAAAAGAAGAATAAAGTTGATAAGAAATTTCGATCGATTTGATTTTTATCGGGGCTGTGTCTAAGAGGTGTGTCTAACAGATAACTACAGGTGCGTCTAACAGGTTGCAGGTGTGTCTAACAGATAACTACAGGTGCGTCTAACAGGTTACAGGTGTGTCTAACAGGTTACAGGTGTGTCTAACAGGTTTCAGGTGTGTCTAACAGGTTTCAGGTGTGTCTAAGATATCACAGGTGTGTCTAACATATCACAGGTGTGTCTAACATATCACAGGTGTGTCTAACATATCACAGGTGTGTCTAACATATCACAGGTGTGTCTAACATATCACAGGTGTGTCTAAGATATCACAGGTGTGTCTAACATATCACACGTGTGTCTAACATATCACAGGTGTGTCTAACATATCACAGGTGTGTCTAAGATATCACAGGTGTGTCTAACATATCACAGGTGTGTCTAACATATCACAGGTGTGTCTAACATATCACACGTGTGTCTAACATATCACAGGTGTGTCTAAGATATCACAGGTGTGTCTAAGATATCACAGGTGTGTCTAACATATCACAGGTGTGTCTAACATATCACAGGTGTGTCTAACATATCACAGGTGTGTCTAAGATATCACAGGTGTGTCTAACATATCACAGGTGCGTCTAACAGGTTTCAGGTGTGTCTAACATATCACAGGTGTGTCTAAGATATCACAGTGTGTCTAACAGGTTACGCAGGATAACTGTCTAACCCCCCGTTTCCAACCGAACCAGCAAAAGCAAAGGCCGCAACCCCAACCTCATCCCAAGCGTCGGTCAAGTCATCCAGACGCGACTTAAGCTGATCTCTCTCCGCGCTGAGCTGCTGGATCCTTGACTCGGCGGTGTCCAGAGCTGCCTGAGTCTCGGCGTGCTGATCGCTCCAACGAACGCAGGCGTCGGCTAGTTGAAGTTTCTGACGCTCCAATTCTGCCGAGTGGCTGCTCAGCCGGGCTACTGACGCCTGCTGAACTGACAGCGACTCCTCCAGGGCGGCGGTTGCGTCAAGTGCCGCTTGGTAGTCGCGGTCGCGTTGTGATTGGTATGATCGGCACTTTTCTATGGATTCCTGCGGATTGGTTTGGGATGCTTATTATTTTTTGTACGAATTGAATTCGTAGAAGTATACTTTTCTAAGAAAAAAGAAAATGACCTGATTTCTTAGAAACAAGAATATTAATAACAAAACAAGAATGAAATTGATTGATTTTCTAAGAAATTAAATCGTTTAAAATTCTGATTTTCTAGGAAATTATGTCCTATAAAATGACTGAATTTTTAGGAAGTTATAAAAGATGAAATGATTGATTTTCCTGAACATTATATCGTACATAATGTCCGTCTTTCTAAGAAATTATGATGCAAATACATCGTGGCCTCGATAATACAAAATAAAATAACCGTTAAATAAGAAAATAATTGAATAAAAATTAGGCTTTGACAAATTAAAAGGCCACAATGAAAAAAATAGTTTCTAAGAAAACAAAGTACTAAAAATTGTTTTTCTTCTTTAAAAAAAATTAAGAGACAATGGACAAGTAGATTATGAATCCAAGGACAACTTATGCGTCACTCGGAACGTCTTTCCGTGAAACCCTCAAATCAAAACAAGAGAGGTCAAAGAAGGTCAAAGGAACCAACCTGAGCGGCGTCCCGGGCCTCCATCAGACTCTCCGCCCTTCGCTCCGTCATCCGCAGCTGCTCAGTCAGCTCAACGCATCGAGCCTTGGACGCTTCAACGGACGCAGCCGCCGACTCCGCCTGTTGCAGCCGCTGCCGCAGCTCCACGCGTTCCTGACGCAGCGCCGACAGCTCTGCCGAGGCCTCCGCCGACACCTCAGCGAGTCGAGCTCGCTCAGCCTCCAGGCAGCTCAATCGCTCATGCAGACGGTTTTTCTCGGAGCAGACGGCCTCGAGCCCAGCCAGCAGTTCGGCTTTGTCAGATTGTAAGTCGGTTAGCGAGGTACGGAGTTCGCGTCCGGCGTCGGCAGCCTCGGCGGCCTCGGCGCGAGCCCGGTCCAGCTGGCGGCGGAGCTCGGAGGATTCGTCAACGAGGCGCTCGTTGGCCTCCTGAGGGACGGGGGGAGTTTTTTGCGGGCGCGTTCTTTTTGTGAGGACCCATCCGGAATTGATTCTTTTGATTGGTAATAGCTCAGAGTTTGAAGCACTTTTAAAGTACAGTAAAAAATTAAATTATAAGTGTAAAAAATTAAAGTACATCGGTAAAGTACATTAAAAAGTACACTTTGAATAGATTTTAAGATTACATTGTTACATACAGTACATTGTTTAAGCTACACTGTTTTAAGTACATGTACGTTGGTTAAAGTACATTATTGGAGTACAGTGCTAAAAAATTCCCAAAGGAATCCCAATTGAATCCCAACTGAATCCCAAAATAATCCCAAAATAATCCCAAACTGAATCCCAACTGAATACCTAATGGATCCCTAATGAATCCAAAATTTTTATCAACTAAATCCCAAATGAATCCCAGATGAATCCTAACTGGGTCCCAACTGAGTCCCAAATGAATCCCAACTGCATCCCAAATGAATCCCAACTGAATCCCAACTGAATCCCATATGAATCCCAAATGAATCCCAACTGAGTCCCAAAAGCGAATCCCCTTAGCAACGAACACCACAGCCTCTCAAAATAGTATTAGATTGTCCCCATGAGCCCAGCCTCACGCTCAGCTTCCTTCTCTCCTCCCGCATCCGAGCTTCATCAGCCTGACTCGCCGCCAGTCTGGCTTGCACCCCGCGCAGCTCGAACGTCAGCTGGCGGATCTCCTCTGTGCGAGCTGCTGACCGACGCCCGACTGCGTGCTCGGCGTCGGCCAGGGCGGCCTTGAGTCCGGCGATAGTGAGCTCGCAAACTCGATGCTGATGATGCTGAGACTGTCCAGCATCCGCCTGCAGACTCGTAGAGTATTGCTGAAGCTGCTGATGCTGCTGCCGCTTTGTGAAGTTGGTTTGCGACGATGCGGCCTGACAACCTGCGAGAGCGGAGTCGGTGTCTGAGGTGACGTCACCATTGAACCGTTCGCCCCCGATGTACACGTGCAGTCGGGACAGCTGGCTGCTGTCTGACGAATTCACGTCAATAATGATACTACTGCTGCTGTTCTCTTCTGATTCCATGTTTGTTCTCTAGAGAATCTTCTTCTAGTAGCAGTAATTTAGTCGGCATTGACCTGCTTTTTGTTTTCGAATTTCGACTTAGATCGGCTGATGAATTTTGGGTTGAGAGAATCGTGCGAGCTGTGAACTCAGGGAGGAACAGGATGGACACTTCTCTCTTCCCTTCAGTCCTCACGGCATCCCCTCTTCCTACCTATCAGCCCCAGATCCCTATCCCTGCCCTCCGACAGCTCTACCCTCCACAGGATTGGACAGGACACGCACCGCTAGAGAGTGCCATCTTCATCAGGGAGGCAGGACTCACCACTGCACTCTGGACTAGATGAGCAGAAGTAGTGTTCCTCGCTCGGACTTGGCGCTGCTATTGCTCTCTTCCCCTATCTCTCTTTTTTAGCCAATACGGTTGGTTACTCCGGCGCACAGATAGACACATAAAGGCAATGCTTCACTTAAAAGGTCCGGTTCCGGTTTTGGTGTATGTTCTGATTTTGGTGAAGGTTCCGGTTTTGGTGAAGGTTGTGTTTTTGGTGAAGGTTCTGATTTTGGTGAAGGTTCCGGTTTTGGTGAAGGTTGTGTTTTTGGTGAAGGTTCCGGTTTTGGTGAAGGTTCCGGTTTTGGTGAAGGTTCCGGTTTTGGTGAAGGTTGTGTTTTTGGTGAAGGTTCCGGTTTTGGTGAAGGTTCCGGTTTTGGTGAAGGTTCCGGTTTTGGTGAAGGTTCTGATTTAGGTGAAGGTTCTGGTTTTGGTGTAGGTTCTGATTTTGGTGAAGGTTCTGATTTTGGTGAAGGTTCCGGTTTTGGTGAAGGTTCTGGTTTTGGTGAAGGTTCTGATTTTGGTGAAGGTTCCGGTTTTGGTGAAGGTTCTGGTTTTGGTGAAGGTTCTGATTTTGGTGAAGGTTCTGATTTTGGTGAAGGTTTCGGTTTTGGTGAAGATTCTGATTTTGGTGAAGGTTGTGTTTTGGTGAAGGTTCTGGTTTTGGTGTAGGTTCTGATTTTGGTGAAGGTTCTGATTTTGGTGAAGGTTCCGGTTTTGGTGAAGGTTCTGGTTTTGGTGAAGGTTCTGATTTTGGTGAAGGTTCTGATTTTGGTGAAGGTTCCGGCTTTGGTGAAGGTTCTGGTTTTGGTGTAGGTTCTGATTTTGGTGTAGGTTCTATTTTTTTGGTGAAGGTTCTGATTTTGGTGTAGGTTCTAGTTTTGGTGAAGGTTCTAGTTTTGGTGAAGGTTCTGGTTTTGGTGAAGGTTCTGATTTTGGTGAAGGTTCTGGTTTTGGTGAAGGTTCTGGTTTTGGTGAAGGTTCTGATTTTGGTGAAGGTTCCGGTTTTGGTGAAGGTTCCAGTTTGGTGAAGGTTCTGATTTTGGTGAAGGTTGTGTTTTGGTGAAGGTTCTGGTTTTGGTGAAGGTTCTGGTTTTGGTGAAGGTTCTGATTTTGGTGGAGGTTCTGGTTTTGGTGAAGGTTCTGCTTGATAGGTGAAGCTTATAGTGGGTAAAGTTTTCAAAGAGTAACAGATGCTCACCTGGCGAATGGTGCACCGAGCTTCCCCCAGCAACCGAAGCAGCCCTACTAGCCGAACTGTACATCACTGGCGAGTGCCGGTTCGAATAGCCAGCAGCCGAACTCTCACTGGCCGCTCCTGAAAGGCGTTACGAGTTTTTGCTTTTAGAGTATTAAAATACTTGAGAACCACTGAGCGCACAGTGTTGGCAGAATCAAGTCAATGCGAAACATCACGAAACATCACAATACGAAACATCAAGGACTTGCTGAAGCGAGTGTAATTGGATTGGTTTATGGCTGATTATGGATTGGAGGAGACGGGGAAAGAGGGTGGAGATGAGAGAGATAGAAGTGAGGAGAAGGGAGAGGGAAGAAGAGGGAGGTGAGAAGGGAGAGGGGAGATGGGAGAAGGGAGAGAGGAGAAGGGAGAGGGGAGAGGGGATAGGGGAGAGGGATAGGGGAGAGAGTAGAAGGGAGAGGGAAGAGGAGAGAAGTGAGAGGAGAGAAGGGAGAAGAGAGAGGGGAGATGGGAGAAGTGTGGGGGGACAAGAGAGAAAAGAACGAAGGAGAAGGAAGGGAGAGGAGAGAGGTGAGAGGGGGAGGGGAGAAGGGAGAGTGAAGATTTGAGAAGGGAGATGGGAGTGGGGTGAAGGAGGGTGAGAGGTGAGGAGCCAGTTGGGAGTGAGGCAGGCAGCAGCCACAGACGAAATGATTTCCCTGCCCGTGAACCCATCGCACTGACAGCCGTCCAGGATAATTCTGAATGCCGGTCGGTCAATTAACAAAGAAGCTTCACAGACGATGACTTAAAAATCAATTCAATAAGAAAAGGAAATATATTTAAAAAAGAAAAATGGGATGAGAGAGGCAGTGGTTAATTTCCTGCTGAATGAAAAAGAGAGCCCACCCATTATTAACCCTGAATTAGTGCACTAACTCAATTGGAAACGGGATTAAAGCTAGGTTGGTAGAATTTTGTGTGTGCGCGCAAAGCCTTGTATCGACAGATGGCGAGAATTTCTTATTTATTATCGATCGCAGTCTAGTACACCTGAATACGGCTTAATGCAGTTGGGGGGGGCGAGGTTGCCAGGCTGTTGAGATAAGGGAGGGAAAGAATGGTTCTGGGAGGTACGTATAAATTGCTGCAAAAGTCTGCAAATAGAGCTAAGCACTATCTTTTTTATGAGAGAGGTTGGTTAGAAATCCAGCACTCGTTTTAACACGCTAGCAGCTATACACAATAGATAGTGGAATTCGTGTCAATCAGTCATGCTCTGAGCATGGGATGCAGCTGAGGCTGAAAAGCATTTCAAACTTTTTCCCTAACGATCCGCTGCAGTCTTTGAACATACTCGTAGAAATTTTATGGCCTGTGGTGCTGCGTTGGAGAATTTTATCGATGAAAAAGATTTTTTCGCAAGATCATAAACAAAAAAGGAGTATTGACCATAGACAAGTTGGGAGTATTGACCATAGACAAGTTGGGAGTATTGACCATAGACAAGCTGGGAGTATTGACCATAGACAAGTTGGGAGTATTGACCATAGACAAGTTGGGAGTATTGACCATAGAAAAGTTGGGAGTATTGACCATAGACAAGTTGGGAGTATTGACCATAGACAAGTTGGGAGTATTGACCATAGACAAGTTGGGAGTATTGACCATAGACAAGTTGGGAGTATTGACCATAGACAAGTTGGGAGTATTGACCATAGACAAGTTGGGAGTACTGACCATAGACAAGTTGGGAGTATTGACCATAGACAAGTTGGGAGTACTGACCATAGACAAGTTGGGAGTATTGACCATAGACAAGTTGGGAGTATTGACCATAGACAAGTTGGGAGTACTGACCATAGACAAGTTGGGAGTACTGACCATAGACAAGTTGGGAGTATTGACCATAGACAAGTTGGGAGTATTGACCATAGACAAGTTGGGAGTACTGACCATAGACAAGTTGGGAGTATTGACCATAGACAAGTTGGGAGTACTGACCATAGACAAGTTGGGAGTATTGACCATAGACAAGTTGGGAGTATTGACCATAGACAAGTTGGGAGTATTGACCATAGACAAGTTGGGGGTATTGAAAATAGACAAGTTGGGAGTATTGACCATAGACAAGTTGGGAGTATTGACCATAGACAAGTTGGGAGTATTTACCATAGACAAGTTGGGAGTATTGACCATAGACAAGTTGGGAGTATTGACCATAGACAAGTCGGGAGTATTGACCATAGACAAGTTGGGAGTATTGACCATAGACAAGTTGGGAGCATTGACCATAGAAAAGTTGGGAGTATTGACCCTAAGACAAAAAAGGATTATTGACCATAGACAAGTTGGGAGTATTGACCATAGACAAGTTGGGAGTATTGACCATAGACAAGTTGGGAGTATTGACCATAGACAAGCTGGGAGTATTGACCATAGACAAGTTGGGAGTATTGACCATAGACAAGTTGGGAGTATTGACCATAGAAAAGTTGGGAGTATTGACCATAGACAAGTTGGGAGTATTGACCATAGACAAGTTGGGAGAACTGACCATAGACAAGCTACTACTAAATACTAGGTACTACTAATCACACTACTAGCAGTAGAACTGCCGAAGCACTCAACAAATAAGTTTTGGTTGCAAAGCAGCGCGTAAAATTTACAAGTCAAATTTCTCGCATATTTAGTATGTCAATACGAATGCAACATACGATCGATCCGCGTTCCATTATCTTCTTTCGCGCCGTCAAATATTGGGAAAACAGAGCAAACAAGCCAGGCAATGGTGTATGATTCTATTGACATATCAAGACTAGCTTAATATAGCATGCGATCTGCCTTTCCATCCTCACTTCTGTAGATCGTGTCGAAATTCCAAAGCAACAATGCTTCTGCTTCTGCCGCTGCTTCTCGGCCTGCTTTTCTGCCTCGGTGCGAACGCCGAGCTGCACAGCAGCATCTCGCTCGGCGGCTGCGTGGTGCCGCAGACTCCGCAGCACTCGCTGGCGGCCTCGAGCGCCCGCATGTGCGCCTTCCTGTGCTCTCAGCTCCGTCGTCCCTGCATCGCCTGGAGCCACCGCGCAGGCGTCTGCAACATGTCGGACAGCCTCCAGACCGCCAGTCTGACGAACGACACCGACTGCCAGTCGTGGAGCGCCCTGCGCCAGCTCGGCCTCGTCGCCTTCTGGCCCATGAGCAACGCCACTCGGACTCGCAATGCGGTCTCGAACAGCGGCCATCTCGACCTGCAGGAGAACATCCCGATGCAGTACACGGACAGCGCCGTCAACTTCACTGGTCAGTCGGGTGTGTCAGAGAGGTTCAACATTGACGAGCTGACTTCGGTGTGTCTCACCAGCCTCACCATGTCAGTGTGGGTCAAGGTCACCAACCCAGCGAGAGGTGCGATGCCTCTGCTGGAGGGCCTCACAATGCCTTCTTCATGCCACACTCGGTTTTGGCTCCACCCCACAAGTACAACCATACACTTCGTAGTTTTGTACCCGGATGCGAAGCTCATATTTTCCGGACCCACCGACACGGCCAGCGGTTGGACCCACATTGCCGCGGTGTACGACAGGCAGACCCCGGAAATCAGGATCCTCGTCAACGGAACTCGACAGGCCATCAGCGGCTCGGCCACCGCTTTGACCTCGTGCGCGAACTTCGGCAGCAGCGTGCAGATCGGAGCCATCAGTCGCAATCCCGATCACAACCGCGTGTTCCAAGGCTTCATGAGATGCTTCGGAGTGTCAGAGAGAGCTCTGAGCGACTCCGAAGTTGCTCTGCTGCAGGGGCTGTGCTGAGTAAAGAGGTCAAACCAAGGACAGCTAAATCAGAAGGACGGTCTTCGCCACAAAATAGAGATATAAAACAACAGAAATTTTGCTTAGATAGTAGAACTTATGAGTACACCCCAGATAAAACACATTTTCCGATAATTCGGTGAGAGTTCTGAGAGTAGCACGTCCTTTTGCTTTAGCTGTCCATGGCTCAAGCACCAGACCTGACGAATAACACGGACGCTGATTTTCAAAAAGAACAATATTGAATCCTTTTTGGACTTGTCGCTCCCTTTAAAAAAGATCTTTATGCAAACATACCGGCATGAAATGTCGATTAATGATGATGATGATGGATTCTGGTAGTTCAGAGAGCCGATTTGTCGGTAATCACTTCAGGTTATAAAATAAAATATATTTCTTGAAAAAATTCTTTCTTTTTCTTGGGGGTTGTAGCCTAGTGGTTAGAGCGTCGGACTCATGACTTGAAGGTCGGGGGTTCGATTCCCGATCCCACTGAAAACAATCTGTGTCCTTGAGCAAGACACTTAACTCTGCATTGCTTCAGTTCACCCAGCTGTAAAATGGGTGCCAGCATTAGCTGGGGTAATTGAGGCTGTGTGTGGCGACCCCCCAGTCCTTGGACTGAACAGCCGTACGCAGCCTTCAGATGGGCCGCGCAATAGCTGCGGCTGAGCTGTCGGTTGCACACTTGCCCATTAGGGCGGATATCGTTAATTATTATTGTTGTTATTATTATTGTAAAATAAACGGAGCAATGCAGGCACACGAAATTCAAGAAAACAAGAAAAATTTTTGTTGCGCACCTTCTCAAACAAGAATCAAGTCGCCAGCCCTTCGTACTGTCGAGATATTCAATGATTCTGCCAGAAGGTCGGATTTTTCCCATAAGCGTCAGTGTATTCAGTACACCCCTGTGCGCCAATCAGCACTGCGCCTCAGTGCAGCCTTGCCAAGCCTCCAAATTTCATCAGCACGTCGACCTTCACCAAGGCGGAGCTTCTGGACCTTCAACGGGTGGCACTAGGGACACCCTGTTGCGTATTTCACTGATGTCCTTTGATCAATTCTTCATCTTCAGGTTCAGTTAATCAGCACCCATCTCAAGTTCCTTACCCTCGTATCCGTGATGCTGCTGCTGCTGCTGATGCTGCGATGTCTGCTTCTCCCCATTGTCATAAAGCCGGGCCTCCATCGCCATCAGACTGTTGAACTGCTGACTGGCCTCGGTGAACACCGACATCGCCTGGTTCAGGCTGTCAATCTGACGTCGCAGCTTATCTAAAGCCGGCGGCTGCTGCTGTTGATGATGATGACGGGTTTCCATTCCAACTGCGGAAGTCGTGGTAGTCCTTGAAGCTGTGGATTGTCGACGCGAGGTTGCCGCGCTACTGAAACCGCCGCCGCCGCCGCCGCCGCCGCCGCCGCCGGCGCTCAGAGCGGCCAATTTGAATTCGTAGAAGTCCAACACCTGCACAGGGTCGCAGGCGGCCAGCAGGGCCTCCTCCCTGCTCTGATAGTCCGCGGCGAGCTTTCGCAGCCGGCTGCGCAACGATTCGATTTCGTCGTCTTGACCGACGTTGCCGGCGGTGGCGGCGTCGGCGGCGGCCAGGACTTCTTGCCGGCGCTGCAGCTCCTGCTCGAGGCGCTGCTCTTCGGACTTGTGGAGGGGAGAGGGTTCGGGTTATAAAATGCTTGTCTAACAGGCGAAGTGATTATTTAACACGTGTGTCTAACAGGCGAGGCGTTATCTAACATGTGTGTCTAACAAGCGATGGATTATCTAACATTTGTGTCTAACAGGCGAGGTACATGTATTATCTAACACGTGTGTCTAACAGGCGAGAAATAATCTAACAAGTGTGTCTAACAGGCGAGAAATAATCTAACACATGTGTCTAACAGGCGAGGTATTATCTAACATGTGCGTCTAACAGGCGAGGTATTATCTAACATGTGTGTCTAACAGGTGAGGTATTATCTAACACGTGTTTCTAACAGGCGATGTGGTTATCTAACATGCGTGTCTAACAGATGATAATCTTGTTTAACTGGTGTATCTAACAGGTAATGTACAGTATAGCATTATTTGCATCGTCACTACTATATTTTCGGTGCTAAAAAAGTATACGATAATGTCAAAGAATATTGAATTTCATCTGTGCATTATACTACTAAAGAAGGCTACATACAGTAGCATATTTAGCGCAAATGTAAAAAAATTCTCACCAAATAGTCGCGCAGGAGAGTTCTTAGCTGGTCAAGTGGCTGGCATTGGCAGCTGACTGCAGCATCCAGAGCGATGGAGCCGCCTGCCTCAGCACCGTCAGTCTAATAGTGCCAAATATGAGTGTATCATGAACTTTACTTGAGCAATTAGCAGTAGGGCAAATATCAGGAGTCCACGACTTTTCAGGTTAGTTGGAAAAGTTAGTTAGTTAGTTATTTAGATAGATAGATAGATAGATAGATAGATAAATAGATGTAGATAGATAGATAGATAGACAGATAGATAGATAGATAGATAGATAGATAGATAGATAAATAGATGTAGATAGATAGATAGATAGATAGATAGATAGATAGATAGATAGATAGATAGATAGATAGATAGATAGATAGATAGATAAATAGATGTAGATAGATAGATAGATAGACAGATAGATAGATAGATAGATAGATAGATAGATAAATAGATGTAGATAGATAGATAGATAGATAGATAGATAGATAGATAGATAGATAGATAGATAGATAGATAGATAGATAAATAGATAGATAGATAGATAGATAGATAGATAGATAGATAGATAGATAGATAGATAGATAGATAGATAGATAGATAGATGTAGGTAGATAAATAGATAGATAGATAGATAAATAGATGTAGATAGATAGATAGATAGACAGATAGATAGATAGATAGATAGATAGATAGATAGATAGATAAATAGATGTAGATAGATAGATAGATAGATAGATAGATAGATAGATAGATAGATAGATAGATAGATAAATAGATAAATAGATAGATAGATAGATAGATAGATAGATAGATAGATCTAGGTAGATAAATAGATAGATAGATGTAGGTAGATAAATAGATAGATAGATGGATAGATGGATAGATGGATAGATAGATAGATAGATAGATAGATAGATAGATAGATAGATAGATAGATAGATAAATAGATAGATAGATGGATAGATGGATAGATAGATACATAGATACATGGATAGATAGATAGATAGATAGATAGATGGATAGATAGATAGATAGATAGATAGATAGATAGATAGATAGATAGATAAATAGATAGATAGATGGATAGATAGATAGATAGATAGATAGATAGATAGATAGATAGATAGATAGATAGATAGATAGATAAATAGATAGATAGATGGATAGATAGATAGATAGATAGATAGATAGATAGATAGATAGATAGATAGATAAATAGATAGATGGATGGATAGATGGATAGATGGATAGATAGATACATAGCTTCGGGAATATGCTCACCTGCTGCCCAACAGTCACAGAATCGCCAGCAGCTCCATCATCTTGTCCATAAGTTCCAGGCGCTTCTTCAACAGCGGCAGCAGCAGCAACAACAATAGTCGAACCGTTGTGCATTAGTCGAGTTTCCTGTGAACTAACCTCTTCAACACTAGCTTGGGCCATTGTTGCCATGCGGTATAATGATTATGAAATAATATAACAGAGAGAACCGACAAAGTTTTTAACTATTGTTGAGTAAAACATACAACAGCTTTTCCGCCCAAGCTGGTTTGCTTATATACCGAGGCCTGCTGTGGTTGGAACTGCAGCGAGTGCCAGACTGCCAACTTTATTGCATTGTGTCCAAGCCTGAAACTCCGTATACTTAGAACTGTCCCACCGAAGGAGAGTTCCTGTTTTAATTAATTATTAAGTAGTAAGGGTCAACTCAACCGGAGACTGCCGATTGGGACAACGCCCTTAGTCTTCTGGGTGCGGGACTCTATAACTTCTACAATGGAATATCCTTGATGAGCTTGATGACAAGGTAAACTCACAGCAGTGTCAGGACGATGAGTCAGAAGTATTTTACATTTTCTCTGCGATGGGCGTTGGCTAAAGCTAATCCTGTGAATTCTTAACCTGCAATGACAGCAAACGGTGACGCCAACAATTGCTCCATGATTAGTTTATTCCCGCACCTGAAATTTGGCGCCCGCTTTTTTCTCAGTGGATTCAGCGCCAATCTTTCAGTAGCTTTGGCGCCCCCTTTATCAGTAGCTTTGGCGCTCCCTTTATCAGTAGCTTTGGCGCCCGCTTTATCAGTAGCTTTGGCGCTCATTTATCAGTAGTTTAGGCGCTCCCTTTATCAGTAGCTTTGGCGCTCATTTATCAGTAGCTTTGCCGCTCCCTTTATCAGTAGCTTTGGCGCTCCCTTTATCAGTAGCTTTGGCGCTCCCTTTATCAGTAGCTTTGGCGCCCGCTTTATCAGTAGCTTTGGCGCTCATTTATCAGTAGTTTAGGCGCTCCCTTTATCAGTAGCTTTGGCGCTCATTTATCAGTAGCTTTGCCGCTCCCTTTATCAGTAGCTTTGGCGCTCCCTTTATCAGTAGCTTTGGCGCTCCCTTTATAAGTAGCTTTGGCGCTCCCTTTATCAGTAGCTTTGCCGCTCATTTATCAGTAGCTTTGGCGCCCGCTTTATCAGTAGCTTTGCCGCTCATTTATCAGTAGTTTAGGCGCCCGCTTTATCAGTAGCTTTGCCGCTCATTTATCAGTAGTTTAGGCGCCCGCTTTATCAGTAGCTTTGCCGCTCATTTATCAGTAGTTTAGGCGCTCCCTTTATCAGTAGCTTTGCCGCTCATTTATCAGTAGCTTTGGCGCCCGCTTTATCAGTAGCTTTGCCGCTAATTTATCAGTAGTTTAGGCGCTCCCTTTATCAGTAGCTTTGCCGCTCATTTATCAGTAGCTTTGGCGCCCGCTTTATCAGTAGCTTTGCCGCTCATTTATCAGTAGTTTAGGCGCTCCCTTTATCAGTAGCTTTGGCGCTCCCTTTATCAGTAGCTTTGCCGCTCCCTTTATCAGTAGCTTTGCCGCTCATTTATCAGTAGTTTAGGCGCCCGCTTTATCAGTAGCTTTGCCGCTCATTTATCAGTAGTTTAGGCGCTCCCTTTATCAGTAGCTTTGCCGCTCATTTATCAGTAGCTTTGGCGCCCGCTTTATCAGTAGCTTTGCCGCTCATTTATCAGTAGTTTAGGCGCCCGCTTTATCAGTAGCTTTGCCGCTCATTTATCAGTAGTTTAGGCGCTCCCTTTATCAGTAGCTTTGCCGCTCATTTATCAGTAGTTTAGGCGCCCGCTTTATCAGTAGCTTTGGCGCTCCCTTTATCAGTAGCTTTGCCGCTCCCTTTATCAGTAGCTTTGCCGCTCATTTATCAGTAGTTTAGGCGCCCGCTTTATCAGTAGCTTTGCCGCTCATTTATCAGTAGTTTAGGCGCTCCCTTTATCAGTAGCTTTGCCGCTCATTTATCAGTAGTTTAGGCGCCCGCTTTATCAGTAGCTTTGCCGCTCATTTATCAGTAGTTTAGGCGCCCGCTTTATCAGTAGCTTTGCCGCTCATTTATCAGTAGCTTTGGCGCCCGCTTTATCAGTAGCTTTGCCGCTCATTTATCAGTAGTTTAGGCGCTCCCTTTATCAGTAGCTTTGCCGCTCATTTATCAGTAGTTTAGGCGCTCCCTTTATCAGTAGCTTTGGCGCTCCCTTTATCAGTAGCTTTGGCGCTCATTTATCAGTAGCTTTGGCGCCCGCGTTATCAGTAGCTTTGGCGCTCCCTTTATCACTTGCTGCTAAAAAGAAATGGCACCCTCTTTAGACGAAACGGCGCCTTTCCCCGAATAAAAACCAATCTAATGAAAATGAAAAGGTGTCATTGAAATTTAGGCAGAACTTCATCAATGCGCATACCTACAGGCCAACAAAAAACGTAACTGAAAACATAGCCAGCCTAACTTGTACTGCGCTTAATAAACGTCTCTATTTTGCATTGACAAACAATTACAACATAATTAAAAAGCATTGAGTTATAGTATTAACCGCTTGCGCTTAACAAGGGAGTAAAAATGCGAGATTATTGAGCTGTTATAAAAAATCCTATTATTATTATAAGGATTTTTACAATTATAATACAGGCTGTCAAAGTACGAGAGTTGTATAACTATTGAAGATTTTAAGATTAAGGGTGAGACTAGATGAAAAATAAGCTGCTATTATTCTGCAACAAAATTGAAACTGATATGAGATTAGATTAGGGGCGAGATTATATATATTTGAGATTAAATAAATCTAGCAGTGAGATTTGATGCAGGATGGAGTATAATAAATAGACAAGGGAACGAGATTAGATAGACACGGGGTGAGCTGGGATAAATAAGAGGTCAGATGGGATAAACAAGAGGTGAGCTGGGATCAAAAGTACATCAGGCCAGATGCATAAACTCAGAAAATGTAGAACAAAAACAGCAGCAAAAAACGTCAAGCCAGAGATTTACAACATAATATTTTACAATCAGCAGTTTATTTAACGTGTATTAATATTTTAAAGTAACACAAAAGTTGACCATACGCAGCTCCCAACATGAAGAATTCAGTGTTTACAAAGTTTGCAATATTAAATTTTCAGCAAAATGCGAAACATACTACTTTGACATAAACTTATTAATAATAATAATACTACTGAAACTATTTACCATTGTTAATAATACTTTGCCTGATTAAATTTGACTTATTAATTACTAGGCAGAAAAAAAGTTTATAAAAATATTCTATGCCATGATTAAAGAAAAAGAATAATTTGGCTGGTTAGATAAATATTAGGGAAAAGGTTAATACTTCAGCAGCATTTATTGGATTATTTTTTAAATTATTATTGTAGGCGTCGATTAAAATAAAAATTAGGACGCAAAAAGAACTAATGCAAAAAAGCGCACGTGCTTTCTACTAGCAGTAGACGATTCGAATATTGCAGTATTTTTTGTACAGAACAAAATATATTAATACAGAATAGAATGCACTGTTTGCCAATTCAAATCGGCGTCCATTCCGAGATGCTCAGAAATTGCATTTTACACTGACGCTACCTGAAAATTAAAAAACATTGAAGAAGTCGAAGTCAAACGATAAGTAATGTATCATGCAATTTTGGTAATTAAACTGTTTACTGACAGACGCAGCTTATTTGTAACATAACCGCTTACAATCTTCCCTCTGATTTCTGATCTCATCATCTCTGATTTCTGATCTCACCCTCTCTGATTTCTGATCTCACCCTATCTGATTTCTGATCTCACCGTCTGATTTCTGATCTCACCCTCTCTGATTTCTGATCTCACCCTCTCTGATTTCTGATCTCACCCTATCTGATTTCTAATCTCACCCTCTCTGATTTCTGATCTCACCCTCTCTGATTTCTGATCTCACCCTCTCTGATTTCTAATCTCACCCTCTCTGATTTCTGATCTCACCTATCTGATTTCTGATCTCACCCTCTCTGATTTCTGATCTCACCCTCTCTGATTTCTGATCTCACCCTATCTGATTTCTAATCTCACCCTCTCTGATTTCTGATCTCACCCTCTCTGATTTCTGATCTCACCCTCTCTGATTTCTAATCTCACCTCTCTGATTTCTGATCTCACCTATCTGATTTCTGATCTCACCCTCTCTGATTTCTGATCTCACCCTCTCTGATTTCTGATCTCACTCTCTCTGATTTCTGATCTCACCCTCTCTGATTTCTAATCTCACCCTCTCTGATTTCCGATCTCACTCTCTGATTTCTGATGTCATCATCTCTGATTTCTAATCTCACCCTCTCTGATTTCTAATCTCACCTCTCTGATTTCTGATCTCACCCTCTCTGATTTCCGATCTCACTCTCTGATTTCTGATGTCATCATCTCTGATTTTTAATCTCACCCTCTCTGATTTCTGATCTCACTCTATCTGATTTCTGATCTCACTCTATCTGATTTCTGATCTCACCCTCTCTGATTTCTGATCTCACCCTCTCTGATTTCTGATCTCACCCTCTCTGATTTCTGATCTCACCCTCTCTGATTTCTGATTTCATCCTCTTTGATTTCTGATCTCATCCTCTTTGATTTCTGATCTCATCCTCTCTGATTTCTGATCTCATCCTCTCTGATTTCTGATCTCATCCTCTCTGATTTCTGATCTCATCCCCTCTGATTTCTGAGCTCATCCTCTCTGATTTCTGATCTCACCCTTTCTGATTTCTGATCTAATCCCCTCTGATTTCTGATTTCACCCTCTGATTTCTGATCCCATCCCATCCAACCTATGCAAGTCTCCCTTTGCATTTTACACTATCCAAACTTTCAATATCATACGAGCACCATATATTCTATCAACCAATCCTAATTAATCACTTTAAAGACCGTCATCAACATTACTCTGCACTTAAAATACACAGGTACACTTGCACAGCTCACAGCACCTCAGAACCTGTCCAGTCAGTCGTCCCGCAGCTCTCGAACACTGAACCTATCAAGCATGGCTTTGCGCTGCTCTGAGTAGCACTGCAACGCCGCTAATTCGCGTCTTAGCGAGCGCAACAAATTGTAATCGGCGCTCTGAGCCCTGTGCAGCACCGACTGGCTGGCGTAGTGCCGCAGGCGGTTGTCGATGCGCAGCAGGGCGGAGTTCAGCTCGGCGCAGCACTCGCGATTCTGCCGTTTGAGCAGCTCCAGGTCTTCGAGGCGGCCGACACAGCTGAGGCGGTAGAAATCTGCGCTGCGGCAGTTGGAAGGCTGGTGATGATGTGGCTTCTGCTGCTGCTGCTTCTGATTTCTATGCGATGCTTCTAGGAGACGGGAGAGTTTGGGTTAAATGATTATTGCAACACTAGAGTGCCAATTTATGACAGATAGGCGTATGAATAGGTAGTCCGATTGGCTGACAGACAGACAGGCAGACAGACAGACAGACACAGACAGACACAGACAGACAGACAGACAGACAGACAGACAGACAGACAGACAGACCGACAGACAGACACCAAGACAGGCAGATAGACAGACAGGCAGACAGACAGACAGACAGACAGACAGACAGACAGACAGACAGACAGACACCAAGACAGACAGACAGACAGACACACACACACGCAAGCAACTTAAACTAAGGTTAGCCACTGTATGTACAATCGCTCATGCGACTTTTGAGCAGGCAAAACACCGAAAGCCAAAGCTAGAATCAGTAAATAAGGGGCCAGAAATCCAGCAATTTAGCTCGAAGGAAAGACACGACAAGCAGTCCTTACATACTAAAGTCATGTATAAGTACAAAAGACAATAGTAAGTTCACCATGTCCTTACACTAATCAAAATCAGTAAGGGTAAATACACGAAAGCTTTGGTAGAGAAAAAAAGCTAAAAAGTTGCTACATATTACTATCAGTAGTTTGCACAACAGCCAGCAGATTCTACATTGAACTTTTTCTATACTACTCATATATATACCTTTAACAGTAGTATAACATTGAGTAGCATTTTTCCATTGACAGCAGCGGCAACGTGGGCTACTGCTGTCAACTACGGAGGGTGACACTTTACTCAGGGTGTCAGGCAGACGTTGATAGTAAAGCCACAGCATGTTACTGCTGCCGTTGTTGCTGCCATAGGTAGACTTTGTAGCTACGAGAGTATTGATAAGCGATATGATTTATGGCTTATTAGTAGATCAAAACTGGAAACTGCAGAAGTTCATATAATCCGGTTCAAAAATTCAATAAAATTTTCATTAATACTCTCAACAATATATCCGAACTCTTGCACGGTTTAAACGTTTAAGTTTGAAAAAACGCCCGACTGCCGATATTTTGCGCATAACAAAAAACAAATCACTGTTTTACGACCACAAAAAATAAAAAAGGGGAATTTTTTAATTGCATTCCTATCCACGTCTATTTTGCATTCCAACTGTAGTACAATAACTAAAATTTTGTAGAGTCAATTGCATAAAACCCAAAACTACCGATATGCTGTGCAACAATAAAGACAAAGCATCATTTTCCACATACACAGAGGAGCAAAGCACTTTCTATTGTTATATTATTAAAACACATTCTATTATACTTTTAATAGAATCAGACGAACTCTTGCATCTTAAAAAGCAATAAAAAATCCAAGACTACCGATATGTTGCGTAACATAGAAAACAAGGAGCGAAACTCACCATATTGATTAGCAGTCTGCGATCCAATCGTCACTTTATTACTGCCAGTAGCATCAACCGCAGTTCGTTTATTATTCTTGTTATTGTCTCCAGAAATTTTACGGTCGGTAGCTTCGTCGATGCATCTCAATCGGCGAACCAGCCGATCAGTGTCAACCACGGCGGCGGTGAGGCCGGCTCGCAGGCGGGCCAAGGCTACGGAGGCGCCAGAATTCGATGGCGATGCTGCAGTTGACGACTCCACTAGCACCGGAGCCAATGGCGACTGGCTGAAATAGTACGAGCCCGACGAGGTGGACGTACCAGAGGAAGATGACAGCGAAGATGAGCAGGATGTGTCATCGCCACCGGTGTACATCTCGACACCAGCGGCTGCGGCGGAGGGCGGCAGGCCGATGCCAGAAGGTGACAGGCCGCTGTCTCGGCTCATGGGGCTGGACATCGGGCTGGGACGGCGTAGCGGCTCGATGCTCACGTGACGGGGACGAGTAGGTGGCGGCCGCGACTGCTCACGGCTGATCAGCTTGCCGATGCCTGCCGCAGTCTTGGCCGCGGCTGCGCAGCGGGGACTGGAAGCGACAGGAGATTCTGCGGCCTGAGCCGCCGCTGCTTCGAATGCGTCGGCAGCCTGGGCGATGCCGGCGAGACGGTGGTTCAGCTGCTCAATTGCCGACAGCAGGCGGGCCGGGGTGGCCGAATCGAATCTGGGGATTTGATTGACACATAGATAGATAGATAGATAGATAGATAAATAGATAGATAGATAGATAGATAGATAGATAATAGATAGATAGATAGATAGACAGATAGATAGATAGATAGATAGATAGATAGATAGATAGATAGATAGATAGATAGATAGATAGATAGATAGACAGATGGATAGATAGGTAGATATATAGATAGACAGATAGATAGATAGATAGATAGACAGACAGACAGACAGACAGACAGACAGACAGCGACAGACAGACGACAGACAGACAGACAGACAGACAGACAGACAGACAGACAGACAGACAGACAGACAGACAGAAGACAGATAGACAGACAGAAACAGATAAATATACCTTTCTAGCTGCAGCCGCAACGCTTCGCACTGCTCAGACACGGCAGCTAATTTTGCGTGCAGCCTGTGAGCTTCTTCTCGGCTGCTCAAAGCGTCACTGAAATAAAAAATCAGACACCATAAGTATGCACAAAGTGCCCTATGTACTTAAATGCCGGTACAAGAAAGTAGCTGCTTACGCTGCAGCCGCTACTAGCTCGCTTTTGAGTCGCTCGTTCTCAGCCTTGACAGCGGCGGAAGCGTCTGGATCCTTGCTAGCTGATGAGGCAACAGCAGCCTGACGTCGCAGCTGCTCAGATGCAGCTCGGAGACTGTCCAGCTGGGCCTGAGCAGCCGCTCTGGCATCATCTGACTGGGCTGCCTCCAGTTTCCACCGTTCCGCCAGGCCGCGCCACGTGTCCAACTCGGAGCGAAGCCGTCTGGCCTGACGTTCAACTCGATGTCGATCGGTGCTACTGTCAGCTTCCGGCGACGAGCGCTGCTGGGGATTGTCGGTGACTGGCGGAGGCGAATTGCTGGACGATTTCGACCGATTAAAAGAGGCCAGCATCTCTTTAGCGAGCGCCTCGATCCGGTCGCGAGCGAGTGAGTCAACTCGTTCATTGGCGAGCACTTCCGCTCTTTGTTGGGCAAGAACTTCCGCTTTCTCATTGGCAAGCACTTCCGCTCTTTGTTGAGCAAGAACTTCCGCTTTCTCATTGGCAAGCACTTCCGCTCTTTGTTGGGCAAGAACTTCCGCTTTCTCATTGGCAAGCACTTCCGCTCTTTGTTGGGCAAGAACTTCCGCTTTATCATTGGCAAGCACTTCCGCTCTTTGTTGGGCAAGAACTTCCGCTTTCTCATTGGCAAGCACTTCCGCTCTTTGCTGAGCAAGAACTTCCGCTTTCTCATTGGCAAGCACTTCCGCTCTTTGCTGAGCAAGAACTTCCGCTTTCTCATTGGCGAGCACTTCCGCTCTTTGCTGAGCAAGAACTTCCGCTTTCTCATTGGCGAGCACTTCCGCTCTTTGTTGAGCAAGAACTTCCGCTTTCTCATTGGCAAGCACTTCCGCTCTTTGTTGAGCAAGAACTTCCGCTTTCTCGTTGGCAAGCACTTCCACTCTTTGCTGAGCAAGCAATTCCGCTCTTTGTTGAGCAAGCACTTCCGCTTTCTCATTGGCGAGCACTTCCGCTCTTTGTTGAGCAAGAACTTCCGCTTTCTCATTAGCGAGCACTTCCGCTCTTTGTTGAGCAAGAACTTCCGCTCTTTGTTGAGCAAGCACTTCCGCTCTCTCCTTAGCGATATTATTGGCCAATTTCGCTCCCAATAACTGCGCCTTTTCATTGACAAGCGACTCGGCTCTCTGCATAAACTCGGCCTTCTCCCTAGCTAGAGTGTCATTCATACCGCGCGTTAGAACAGCCAGCCGATCTCTAGCTATCACTTCCGCCTTCTCCCTGGCCAGCACTTCCGCTCTACGCTTGGCAATAGATTCGGCCCTATCCGCCACGATAGATTCGGCCAGAACCTCCGCTCGTCCCCTGGCGATGATCTCGGCGCGATCTTTGGCCATAGACTCGCACCACTGACGGGCCAGGGCTTCGGCTCGCTGCACAGCCAACACTTCCGCCTGCTCCTTAGCCAGGCTCTTAGCCAACTCTCTGGCTAATGGTTGAACTCGCTCCTTAGCCAGGGCATCGGCCCGAGACTCCACAGCGTCAGTGAATTGTTCAACTCGAGACCTTTGTCTAGCCAATTCTTCCAATAGTTGCTGAACTTCCGGCAGTCGTTCAAACGATAGAGTCTGCACTGACGCATTGATGGCTAATAAATTTACTTTGCGATGGCTGCGCTTGTTGTCGGAATCGCTTGAGGACGCGACAGATGGAGGGGATCGCTCTGTGGTGAGTAATTGGAAAATAATAGCTACTGTTTGTAACACTCACTTCAGTGAATTGTTTTAGTAGGCAAGTAAGGGGGCGCCAGCTGCAGAGGGGGGGCGCCAGCTACAGAGGGGGCGCCAGCTACAGAGAGGGGCGCCAGCTACAGAAGGGGCGCCAGCTGCAGAGGGAGGCGCCAGCTACAGAGGGGGGCGCCAGCTACAGAGGGGGGCGCCAGCTACAGAGGGGGGCGCTAGCTACAGAGGGGGGCGCCAGCTACAGAGAGGGGCGCCAGCTACAGAGGGGGCGCCAGCTACAGAGAGGGGCGCCAGCTACAGAGAGGGGCGCCAGCTACAGAGGGGGCGCCAGCTACAGAGAGGGGCGCCAGCTACAGAGAGGGGCGCCAGCTACAGAGGGGGCGCCAGCTACAGAGGGGGCGCCAGCTACAGAGGGCGAGACTCACCGCCAAACAAGACAGCCAATTGTCGGCACAGCAGTCGAGCGGCCGATCGAACGTCGGCCACCTGACGTTGGAGGTTCGATTCTCCCGTGTCGCCCTCCAGATTGGCTGTGCCATTGTTGTTGGCGGCGCTGAACTGTTGAACAGTTGGTTCATCATCCTTGTCAACGACCTCACTGACAGCGGCGTCCTCGTCGGCCAGTGCGATGCGCAGGGCTGTCTGGCTGGCCAGCACGCGGGACATCAGCTGGCGCAGAGTTTGGGCAGCGGCGGCAGCGCTGAGGTTGCACTGAGGCGAGTCGTCGAGGCCCGCGACGCTGCTGCCGCCGGACGCCAAGCCTGTAGCAAGCGGCGGGCCGGCCAGGTCAGCTAAGGTCAGAGGCAGCAGCTCCGCCTCAGTGGCCGCGTCAGACGATGTCGGATGGTTTGGCGACGTCTGAGAGCTGCCATCGCGCTGCGTGGGACGGGGGGATCGGGAATGAGCGGCGATTGAGAATTTGAGCGCATTTTATAGCTCCAGACAGACGGACAGACAGACAGACAGACAGACAGACAGACAGACAGACAGACTCATTCCTACATTGGGCATCGGGTATGGAGTCTGGCCAAGCACAGGAGCCTCACTACAGGCTATAGAAGGCATCTTGAAAAATGAAAATCAAAAGTCGGTCAGTAGAAGCCAAGTGAAACAAATTATTAGGTAAACATATCAGCAACTAGCCATGCAATTGACAAACGCTTCGTTTTGGCTTTGACCAATAATTTTAATTATAATAAGAAATTTGAATGGCAAACGATTTTAATGGCCAATTTCTAATGGGCGATTCCTAATGACCAATTCCTAATGGCAATTCCCAATGGGCGATTTAGAAAGCAACAATCCAATGAGCTCTTACAAGCATTCGAGCCGGCTGCAGCCGCTCAGACTCGGACGCGGCAACGCCATTGTGTCGAATATGATTGCTCCCAGCAGAGGGTGTTGCAGAAGCGCCAATTGTTGCCGCCGATGTTACAGCAGCTCCGCCACTGCTGGCGCCGCTCTTTGACCAGGGAGTGCTGCTGCTGGGCGCATAGTGCAAACAGCCGCCGCCGAGGCCAGATGGCGACTCCTGCTGCTCCCACTGTAATTGGAATTTAGCATAGCAACGGCATAGAAACGGGTTTTATAGAAACAGCTATTTATTAAAGCTAGCTGTGCCATTTTGAGCTACTAATTGAGACTTCAGATGTCTCAATAAGCTGCTCATTGGAGCTTCAGGTGTGGCCTCATCAGCTGCTCATAGGAGCTTCAGGTGTGGCCTCATCAGCTGCTCATTGGAGCTTCAGGTGTGACCTCATCAGCTGTTCATTGGAGCTTCAGGTGTGGCCTCATCAGCTACTCATTGAAGCTTCAGGTGTGGCCTCATCAGCTACTCATTGGAGCTTCAGGTGTGGCCTCATTAGCTACTTATTGGAGCCTCAGGTGTGGCCTCATCAGCTACTTATTGGAGCTTCAGGTGTGGCCTCATCAGCTACTCATTGGAGCTTCAGGTGTACGATCTCCCAGAAGCCAGAATCTCCCAGAATTCTAAGTTCCCAAAAAAGCAATGCCAACCTTCTGCAGCAGGTCACGCAGGTGAGAATTATCCGACTGCAGGGAGTCCCGCTCGGCGGCTAGCTCCCGCAGCTTGCCGTCCTGATCGCGAAGCTCGCGCCGCAGCCGGCCGGTCTCCTCCTCCCAGTAGGCCTGCTGGCTCTGCGGGTGAATTTGGGACTTTTGGCTTGGTTTGGGATTTCGAATTAGGATGGGAATGGCAGATGGGGAGGCTCGACAGGAAGGCTAGGTGAGTCGACAGGAGGGGGGAGATGGGAAGAAAGAAGAGGATATGGAAAGACAGGAGGGGAGATGGGAAGACAGGAAGGGAGATGGGAAGACAGAAGGGGATATGGGAAGACAGGAGGGGAGATGGGAAGACAGGAGGGGAGATGGGAAGACAGAAAGGGAGATGGGAAGACAGAAAGGGAGACGGGAAGATAGGAGGGGAGATGGGAAGACAGGAGGGAAGAAGGGAAGACAGGTGGGGAGATGGGAAGACAGAAGGGGAGATGGGAAGACAGGTGGGGAGATGGGAAGACAGGTGGGGAGATAGGAAGACAGAAGGGGAGATAGGATGACAGAATGGGAGATAGGAAGACAGAAGGGGAGATGGGAAGACAGGTGGGGAGATGGAAAGACAGAATAGGAGATAGGAAGACAGAAGGGGAGATGGGAAGACAGGAGGGGAGATGGGAACACAGTGAGATAAAAGATAGACGGATTAGCAAGCCAATATTACGATCCCAAAATATTCTGATCCCACAGCATATAACTTGCATCGCAAGCGGAATAAAAGTTGTGGCTAAACTAGCTGGGCACGCGCAGTAATAAAACCGAATATAGAATCACCCGACGCAAATATCACACATCAAATAGTAATAATAATAATAACAGAGGAAACGGCACCATAAATAAACTATTTCCGACACAAATTCAGCGGCATAAATCCAGGGCCCCATAATTCAAAAACTGACAAATTCTGCTCTCACTGGTGAATCGAATTGATAAACAAAGAATCTAAATTAATACATTAATTAATAAATCAAAACTTACAGAATCTAGTTCGGCCGATCTGCTCTGACTTTGGCCTAATCTGTCCAGTTTCTCTTTCAGGTGATAGCAGTGCAAGCGAAGATCGAAGTTCTCTTGGTTCAATTTCACCATTTTCTGTTTAGAAAGTTGAAATCAAAATTATGAGAAAGATTTTTATAATGCGTATAACTCAATCTATGGCTCAATCTGCCCACAAGCCACAACTGAAACTGTCTATGACTCAATCTGGCAACAACTGAAACCGTCTATGACTCAATCTGGCAACAACTGAAACCGTCTATGACTCAATCTGCCCACAACTGAAACTGTCTATGACTCAATCTGGCAACAACTGAAACCGTCTATGACTCAATCTGCCCATAACTGTAACCGTCTATGACTCAATCTGCCCACAACTGAAACTGTATATAACTCAATCTGCCAACAACTGAAACTGTCTATGACTCAATCTGCCCATAACTGAAACCGTCTATGACTCAATCTGCCCATAACTGAAACCGTCTATGACTCAATCTGCCAACAACTGAAACTGTCTATGACGCAATCTGCCAACAACTGAAACCGTCTATGGCTCAATCTGCCAACAACTGAAACCGTCTATGGCTCAATCTGCCCACAACTGAAACTGTATATGACTCAATCTGCCAACAACTGAAACTGTCTATGACTCAATCTGCCAACAACTGAAACCGTCTATGGCTCAATCTGCCAACAACTGAAACCGTCTATGGCTCAATCTGCCAACAACTGAAACCGTCTATGGCTCAATCTGCCCACAACTGAAACTGTATATGGCTCAATCTGGTAACAACTGAAACTGTCTATGGCTCAATCTGGCAACAACTGAAACTGTCTATGACTCAATCTGGCAACAACTGAAACTGTCTATGACTCAATCTGGCAACAACTGAAACTGTCTATGACGCAATCTACCAACAACAAAAAATGAGCTCAAACTGATCATGAAACCGTGACTTAGGCCGCCTATGACCCAAGCTGACACGATTATTCAACATTCTGACCTCAACAGCGTGCTGCAAATCGATGTTGGCACCAGTTTGACTTGGTCCCTGTTCAGCAGCAGCAGCAGCCAGCCTTCGACACTGACCATTGCAATTGCAATTCGGACAATAATTAGCCTGACTATTATCTAATCGAATAGTAGGACTTAAAACCGAAGAATAAGAAGACAAATCCTGCTCTGTCGAATAATAGTCGCTATCGAAATCGGCATGTAGACTAGTCATGTCTGAGCTGATCAATAGCACAATATTTTGAGCGTGTTTTCACTCTTCGATTCGATTCAACATGGGGGCAAATTCAATTTCATCAGCAGTCTAATTATAAACTGTGCGATCCGCCAGTGTGCATGCAATACTAGGACTGTACTGGACTGGACTGTACTGTGTACATACTTTCTCGAGGGCGAGGCTCGATGCTTCAGGGAGAGGCTGATGGGGGAGGAGGGTTCGAAGAAGGATGGAAATGGGGGCTGATTTGCTTGGCTGCTGCTGCTTCAGGGGCAGGGGTCCGCCGTTCGATCCATCCCTGCCCCCTATGGCTCTATCCTCTCTCCCCCTCTCTCTCTTTCTAGCCAAACGAGTTTAGGCCCTGCACAGCACTGCGTGTACACTCTGCGCACACACTTACCTCCTCGCAGTTACTAAGCGCTAACGGCGGTTTAGTTTTAACTGCAGAAGCTGATGAAGAAGATGCTAAAGTCATCAACTGCTGTTGCCCTATTTGATGGCCTGAGCCTACAGTTGATGACGCCAAAGTGGTAGGACGAATGCTGTCAAAAATGGGTGAAGAGGGAGAGACACGATTTATGCAGGGGTTGCTAGTTGGCTGGCTCTGCACAGCCAGGCTTTATATTTGAATCGAATTCAACATGAATTTCATTTTACTCGTATTTTAGCTGAACTTATTTAAGCTTTCATTGAATCAATCAAAATGTTTGCAAGTAAAAACTTTAAAAAAGCAAATGAGCCTACTAATAGTAGAAAGGATTGAAAAATCATTTTCGTACAGTAGGGTTGATGAAAAAAGAAAGTAAAGCAAGGAAGGCACTGGTTTTGTTTTCTTTTCCGAGTCTTGTGAGATTTAAGAAAATGAAACATGGAGATTTTGGTAGTATGTGCTGTGTACATGTATCTATGCTTTATAAGATTAATTACTTGTGTTTATAAGAGTCTAGACAGCTTTGCAGATAAAAAATAGTTTAATATCAAAACAGTCTAGAAAAGCATAAATATAAAATCTAACATTCTACTCTATGAGGGCTTGCCTAATATAGCTTTTTAAGTGGCTATCTAAGAGGAGCTTATGAATAGGCTGGCAGGCTATACTAACTAGTCAAAGAGTCACTGCTATGAGCCATTAAATAAATTATAATTATGAATGATATAAGGCCTATAAAGACAATTTTAAGGGCAAATGATACATTATTCTTCGATGCTTTTAAGGTATAACCAAGCTCTTTGTTCCAAGTCTGACTAAGGATGTTGGCTTCTTTACAAGTAGAGCCTTAAGACAGGCATTTTGATAGCTCTAGCCAAAGTTGCCATACTAAAACATGGTTATAAGAAATCAACTAAACTGTCTTATTATCATCTCAGCATTGGACAACTTGCTGCATCCACTAAATCATCATATTATATTACAATATATCAATAGTCTATATGATATCATATGTATACTAGAATCATAAGTGGCAAGGTTGGCAAAAACATAAGTCTTAATTAATATATGAATATTATACCAAATACATTGCAGCTTGTATCTTATAGTTTAGTTTAAGTGCTATAGTTTTTCTAGCAAATTGGCCTAATCAATTGTTTGAATGCTCTGAATAAACTCATCATATATATGTACTATATCTAGGTACACTAGCTTGGCTTTCCACAGATACACAAAAGAGCTATGCTTGTTAGGAAGGAAAGACTGCCAGCAAATCTTATCTCACATGATCAAGCAGCTTCTTTTTGTCTGACTGTAAACTCTAGTATAAGTTTATTAGGAAAGGTAGACCAGATTTACAGATTTGCTTTTCTGGACATTTTAAATTAGAGCACATGCTTTAATTAAGGCATGTTGCATTCTTTTTAAATATATAATAGGTGTGCTTAGCCAAAATTGTTTGTTCTCCAATGTAGGGATAGATTTTTTATATATAAAGTTTTTTATAAAACTGAAAAAAGAATTCGTTTTTAGGAAAATGTGCCTTTTTAATTGTTTTCCACAAATATTTTTGCTCCTTGTTTATTGCACACCTCAAAGGGGGGCACTAGATTGCTAGTATCCTTTAAAAACACCCAAAACTTTAAAAACATTTTGCCATGTTTCATGTTTTAGACCTACCTTTTGATATGATATTAATGTTGTTTGTTCAACTTAATTAATTGTATATCCCTTCTTTATAATTCTATATAGACTTACAAACTACAATACATTAAGAGACTTAATCCTAATAAACTTTAGAAAAAAATTATTTCTAATGATCATTGTGCCTAATGACTCCAATCCTATCTAACCATTATTAGTGGCTAGGCCTAATATAAGAGGTATATGTTTTTTGGTGCCTTAGTTTGCTTTTTGTGCCTAAATGATGAATTAAAATGAAAAACAAAAATAGAAAGTGAGCCTTAATTAAATAACTGCTTTGCAATCAAAATTGAAAATGATAGCTTTTTATTGTGGTATATTGGCATATTAGGCCTATTTATATTTTTTGAAAAAGTAGCTCTTATTTTATTTACTTTTTTGTTTTGATTTTTAAAAAATCAAAAAATGATTGTATATTACTCAATAAATAAAATCATCCTAAAAGAGATTTGTCATATTTCATAATTTTGATCAAAAATATAATATGGCATCATTGTTAGTTATCATTATTACCTAAGAAAGCCTTTTTAGCATGCATTCTAAGTCAAGTGTAGCCTTGTAGGTTTGTATGCATGGATTTACAGCAAATAAAAGTAACCTAAATAGAATTCTCTAATTAATTAACAGAATACTACTTTTCTTGGGAAAATGAAAGTTTTTGAGAAAATTCATTATATTGTAAAAAGATTACTTTATTATTTGTATAGGCCTAGGCCTATCACAAACTGAGATACCTAAAACTAAAAGCAATCTGCAATACCAAAATGCTAGGCACTAAAAAGCATAGAAACTAATAATAATAATAATTGATTACACCTGCCCAATGGGCAGATGTGCAACCGACAGCTCAGCCGCAGCTATTGCACGGCGCATCTGAAGGCTGCGTACGGCTGTTCAGTCCAAGGACTGGGGGGTCGCCACACACACCCTCAATTACCCCAGCTAATGCTAGTACCCATTTTACAGCTGGGTAAACTGAAGCAACGCAGAGTTAAGTGTCTTGCTCAAGGACACAAATTGTTGCAGAGGGATTGGGAATCGAACCCCCGACCTTCAAGTCGTGAGTCCGACGCCCTAACCACTAGGCTACAACCCCTACTAGAAACTAGAAACTGTATAAGATATATTTGCAGCAATAGATTATTTATAACATTTATACTTTTCTAGGCCTATTTAAATTGTTTAAAAAAGCTAACTTTTTTATTATTTTATAATGATTAATGACTACAGCTATTTTGTAATTCCAGTAGGGCCTATAGTCTTCTATCAGATGCATATCTTAAAAAAGGCCTTCTAAACTTACTTATTCTCACTAGTTAGGCCCTACCCTAATTTAAGCAAAAAATCAACTGTCTATATTTGTATAATAAATAAGAAAAAATTAAAAATGACTTAAATTATCTATTAAGTAGGACTACTTAGAGTTTTAAATGTAAACAAAGTCTAAGTAAAAAAGTAAAAAAATAATCCTTACTTTTCTTTAAGAAAATTGTCAGCTGTGTCATTGTATAAATTCATTTTTCAACAATGGATTGGCATTAATTTTATTACTAGGCCTAGAGTTAGAGCTTGAAAGTGAAAAAAAGATCTTAATGGTAAGTCGGTACTTAGTCCATAAAGTACTTAAAGTACTAAAGCGTTAAGGTTAAGATTATAAAATGTTAGGCCTAGTTGTTCTGTTCCCTAATCAAATGAAAGGTGCAGGGGTCAGGCTCCGTATGTAGAAAAAAACAAAAAGCAGACGGCAAAGCAAAGGGCTCAGAACTTAAAAATGAAGGCTGAAGTTTTATAAATTTAAATCACTCATGAAATGATAACAAAGTAATGTTTAATTAACAGAGAAACTATGATGTCAAACACTGGACAACTCTACGAGCAAGGTCATGAGTCCACGAGGTAATTTTTTGCAGGAAAGTACGACTTATGGCTTAAAAGATAAAATTTTTATTTGTTTTTCTTTTAAAATGTTTATATATATTTTTTAATATTAGAAAGGACTTTGTCAATTACTAATAAATCTTACTTAACAAAAACTTTTGATAATTTGTTTTAAAATTCATATGCCGGGCTTAAAGACAACAATTAACTGCGTTTGTTTTTAACGACTTTCATATATTTACCTGTCCCAAGGCCTCTAAATGTGTTGCCCCCCCCCGAGCAGCAAAATTATGTATCCAATAGAAAGTTCGACGTCTCCGATACGTAACTTTTTTGTTGCAGGAACGTCACTGAACGTATCCAATTTTTACGATCCTCTATTGAACCTCGATCGTTTCTGCTACAAAAATGGTGAACAGATAATGCTCGTATTGTTTTTTTTTATTATTTATTCCACCATGCACCTGCCCGCTGCCTCCAAACCTTGCCCGCTGCCTACCACTTGCGAGCCTGCGTACATCAAAGAAGGTTAGCGAGAACAACTTTAGCACCTGCAATTTTTTCAAAGATTTCATGAGCAATGCTGTAAGCCAGTAGGCTTTTCCGGTGTTGTTTTGTTGATTGCACAATTGTAGGGAGGCAGCAGGCAGGTGAAAGGCAGAGGGCAGGTGAGTGGCAGACCCTATAAATGCGAGCTGCTCAAGTCGCAGAGAAATCAAGCTCAACTCTCGACTCTCCTGCTACAAGTTTTACTCTCTCTGCTTGCAACTCAGCCACATCCAATCGTCTGCTCAACATGAAGGTGCTCTGCTTCTGTCTGCTGGCTCTCCTGGCGATGCAGGTAAGCGAGCAACTCGGATATTTTCAACAAAAGGGAATACTCGTACATTTGCTCTCAGAATGCCGTAAAGTGTTGATTCTGTCTCGGTCCTTAATCCAACTTACCCGGCTCAAGTCCTGATCATGCGGTCAGATTACCTGATCTCTCGAGCTCTCAGTCCCTGAGCAAGTCTCTCCGCCCCGACCTCCTCTCGCAGCTCGACTCCGGCCTCGCCTGCAGCGGCAGCGACCGCTCCTGCGCCGGCACCTGCTACAGCCCGAGAACGCACCGCTGCATTGACGGCTACTTCCTGTGCCCCAGGTACCACTGGAAGTGCGGCGTGGCCTGCTACAATCCGTGGATGTACCGCTGCGTGAGGGGCCAGCTGAAGCTTCGCGGCTAGCTGTGATGGCAAGGATGACCTCTGCGCGCTGCGCCTGCTGGTATTGGTCACGGATGTCCGACTGAATGACCGTCCACTGCTTGACTCTGATTGGCGCTCTTTCATGCAGAAATATATATTGGCCGAATTATTACATTGAGCTCAAATTACAAATACAAATTGTTCAAACTGTATACTGAGTTTGCTATCGCAGGAATCGCCCTGCGCACTCTGCACCTGGGTGTTTTGGGGACAACGGTTTGCCGCTGATCATTAGCGATTATACAGATGCGTGTAGCTGCAAGAGATTAATGGAGATTAATGCTACATAATCCAAATTCTGTCAGTAAGGCAAGGATGACCATTCGGTTATTATTAGACTACATCGAATTCGATAACCGCTATAACTTCATATTGCAGGTGTGTAAAATGGGACACTGGACTACAGCTTTTCCATCTTACCACAATTACGAATAACATGTAATAACCTGTACTACATGTACTTGTATACTGGATGCTGAGTTGAAAATGGTGATTGGGGATCAAATCCGTGCTCTTGTCACTCACCCACTTTTGCCATGATATCAGGTGTTTGTCAGTACGACTAACTCTTTTTACGAGCAATTTCCCCCCCCCCCACCCCGTTAGGGATGCAACAAGTGAAGAGATAATTTTTGGAATCAACTAAATGTACGTTTTGACCTTGTTGAGCCACTTAAACGCCAAAAGACATAGGCAGAGCAAAAGCAAGTGCCACAACAGACTGTCACAACCGGTCCAAAAAGGGGAAGCGAACCCCAACGCCAAATGAAAGCGGGAGGGAGAGACAGTCGGGCCAAATCAAATCAACGAAGCGCAGAAGAAATAAAACAAGACGGACCGGACCTGCCAGGTCAAAGCGCCAGCAGCTCCACCTGTCGCAACTCGCTGCGATCGAGAACCGCGCCAGAGACCGAGGCTGCAGAAGTCGACGAGGCGGAACTCGCGCAGGCCATCAGAGGTTCTCAGGATCAAGCCAGTGGCACTAACGCAGGCTTCTGTCTCGACCGCTTCCAGCACTCGAGCCCGTCGGTCGGGAACACGTCGGACGGTTGGCATGTTGCCAGAACTGCAACTGGGCTAGGAGCTCGCCACGCACCGGTACTCGTTGATGCTGCTCATGAATGGCGATGTTAATATCCATGCGCGCGCGGAGCAGGGCCTTTGCAGGTTTGGCCACTTTGCAGAACCAGTCTAGTTTGCCGACTATCGCGAATGCCCGAGCTCAGAAACTCTGCGTCCAAGTCGCCGAGCAGACTGATGTCAAAGTGGCAGCTGACAGCGACAGGACCGGCCACAGGCTCGAGCGGCAGGGCAGGCGGCAGTGCGAGCAGCTGTCTCGCATGGAATTAAAATATTGTATTGGACTGTCTAGCAGACGCCATCCGCTTAGGGCCGCCGCGACAGGTTTCTCATCCTCCCAATTTCTGTCTCACGTCCAGGGAGTCCGGGATAGCAGCCGAATCAAATCTCCCCTCTCTCCTATGTCCGGCTCTCCTCTGGTTTAGCGTCAGCTTCGTCCTGGTCGTCGTCCTCAAGCTCGCTGGGGGCGCATTCGAGCTTGCAGCGAGCAGGCGGCCTGTCAGCTAGCTCCTCTTTATTGCCACTTGTCGGTAGGGCCTTCTCGCGCGTAAGGCATCTTTGAGGGCCTGCACGGTCTTGCTGCACAGTGCGGAGTCCCTTTTGAGTGCAGTGCTTGGCAAATCAGGCTGGCGAGAAATATTTTGCCAAAATCCGCCAACTCAGCGGCCGCGACACGAGACTAAATAGCATAAAGTGCAAGTAGGAGGCGGCCCTTCAATGCTTCGACTACCAACAACTCCCAATATTGACCCTTGGCATCTCACCGACCCCTATGAGCCAAAGATCTTCAAATATTCTACTCATGAGGCCTGACCTCTCAGCAATTCGATTCTTTCATGGCGATTCTGTATAGCGCCAATGTATCCAGTACACCCCTTTGCGCCAATCAGCACTGCGCTTCAGTGCAGCCTTTCCAGGCGTCCAGATCTCACCAGCACGTCGATCACACGTGTCTGCATCAGCTCTAACTTCGTTGGTCACTGGCCTTTACCAGGCGTAGCTTCTGGACCTTAGCAGGTGGCACCAGGTGACTCTTGAAACCCTGATGCGAATTTCTCGACATTCTCAGCTATTCTCTCCAGCATTCCGTAATCACCCCGACGCCGTCGGCACCTTCACCTAGCTGAGGATGTCCAGCAGTTGAGGCTTGCCCACTACCATAAATTACTATTCATAAACTACAGTATTTTTTCTAATAAGCTGGATTAGAAAGTAAACAGTTATATACTTGTACAAGTACATGGCTTAACATGGCAGTTTCATGTGCAATGGAACTAGTGCTATTGCTTGAACAGACACTGCGTGAACTGCAGTTTCCAATGGCTCAATGTTATACAGCTATTCCAGCATTGATGCGCGCATTGCTAAAAACTCATATCGAGTGCCACTGAGATATAAAAAACCGATTAACCATGTATGCAGCTCATGCAAACAATTCGAATTGTAATTTGCCAGCTCAACTTTTATTAATCAGCTGATATTGATTTCTCAGATACAATTATGGAACTGATAAAATCTCATGAAACAGCGCCAATCAGAGTCAAGCAGTGGACGGTCATTCAGTCGGACATCCGTGACCACTACCAGCAGGCGCAGCTCGCAGTGGTCATCCTTGCCATCACAGCTAGCCGCGAAGCTTCAGCTGGCCCCTCACGCAGCGGTACATCCACGGATTGTAGCAGGCCACGCCGCACTTCCAGTGGTACCTGGGGCACAGGAAGTAGCCGTCAATGCAGCGGTGCGTTCTCGGGCTGTAGCAGGTGCCGGCGCAGGAGCGGTCGCCGCCGCTGCAGGCGAGGCCGGAGTCGAGCTGCGAGAGGAGGTCGGGGCGGAGAGACTTGCTCAGGGACTGAGAGCTCGAGAGATCAGGTAATCTGACCGCATGATCAGGACTTGAGCCGGGTAAGTTGGATTAAGGACCGAGACAGAATCAACACTTTACGGCATTCTGAGAGCAAATGTACGAGTATTCCCTTTTGTTGAAAATATCCGAGTTGCTCGCTTACCTGCATCGCCAGGAGAGCCAGCAGACAGAAGCAGAGCACCTTCATGTTGAGCAGAGATGATTGGATGTGGCTAAGTTGCAAAAGCAGAGAGAGCGAAACTTGTAGCAGGAGAATCGAGTTGAGCTTGATTTCACTGCGAGTTGAGCAGCTCGCATTTATAGGGTCTGCCACTCACCTGCCCTCTGCCTTTCACCTGCCAGCTGCTGCCTCCCACCTGCCCGCTGCCTCCCACCTGCCCGCTGCCTCCCACCTGCCCGCATGCGTCAGCGATCGGTCAGCGAGAACAAATTTGCACCTGCACTTTTGTTTGCCGCTACGCTCGTAATTGTACGAGAGCTCTGCCTGAGCAGCAACGGTGCTGTATGCCACTGTGACGGGTCTTTGGCTACGAGCAAGTCGTGCTACGAGTAGTTGAGCATCGTTTCAATATCGAGTGGATGAATCTGAGAAGGTGGTTTCGCTCACCAAAAAAGTGCATGCAGGTTGCCTATCAATGCGTTGAATAAGCTCAATATTTTATCAAACTCTTAGTTAATTAGTCGCCATAATCAACGCGCCGCCACCCCTGCTGCCTAACATCCTGACGCTGCCGCCAGAGACGCCGTTGCCGTCAGAGGACAGTTTTAACGGTGCCAGTCACCATGGCTGAAGTCGTAATGCTCGCCCAGAAGACGCCGGGCGGCAAGGCGCTGGGTCCGGACGAAGTGCCCATCGAGGCGCTGCGCATCCACTGTGAGGTCGCCCGTGTGATTAACCGCGTGCTTTCCGGTGAAATGGCACCCACCGAGTGGACCATGGCGCACATCATCGCCATTCCAAAAAAAGCCGGGCACTACACGGCTAGACGAGCAAAGCAAAGTTGTTCAATCGGATGCTGCTATCGTGGTTGCAACCCGTGCTGGATCCCTACCTGCGACCTGAGCAGAACGGGTTTCGGCCCCACCGTGGCACACTGGCGCAGATCCTAGCTCTTCGCCGAATCATCCAGAAGGCGCGCACGCGCCAGTTGGACCTGATTGTTGCCTTCATTGACTTCATGAAGGCATTCGACTCGGTTGCGAGGGCTGCGCTCCCACATGTGCTCCGTGCGTATCATGTACCAGAACAGCTGATCTCCGCCATAATGGCGTTGTACTGTGCTACGAGAGCAGCTGTGATGACGCCGGACGGCCTGTAGGACTCCTTAGAGACATCCCCTGGGGTGCTCCAGGGGGACACTCTAGCGCCGTTCTTGTTCGTCCTGGTGCTTGACTGGGTGCTACAAACTGCTCTTCCTACCGACGAAGACGGCTTCCTACTGCGGCGACGCGTGGGTCGACGTCAACCGGAGAAACGGCTCAGCGTGCTTGGCTACGCCGATGACCTCGCCCTGCTGTCCTCGAACATAGAGGGCGCCCAGCGCCAGCTGGACAAGCTGGTTAGCGCTGCAGCGAGCGTCAGCCTGGTGGTCAACACGAAGAAGACCGTTGTGCTCTGCGTGCCGGGCGACATCGAGGCCGCAATTTTCTGCCGAGGCGCTGGCGGGCAGGTAACGGAGCTTCCGCGCTGTCAGCAGTTCGTCTACCTCGGCGGTCTGGTACCTGACGTCCGCGAAGATCTGCGGCGTCGCCGCGGGCTCGCTTGGGCTGCCTTTCGCTCTGTGAGGGTAGTCCTGCAGTCCGAGGCCCCACCTGATCGCCAGAGGGCGGCGCTGTTCCAGGCGGTGGTCGAGACCGTCCTGTTGTACAACGCCGAGACCTGGACGCTGACGGATTCGCTCGAACAGCAAATCAACGCGGCGCACGCTGGCCTGCTGCGCGCCGCCTTTAAGATCAGCGACGAGCGGATCACCAACGCGGCACTCTATCGCCGTGCCGGCCTGGCCCGTCCAAGTGAACTGCCGCGACTTCGGCGACTCCAGCTGGCAGGCCACATCATCCGCGCCGAGTCCTACTGCCCGCAGCCGGTGCAGGAGGTGCTGCTGCTAACGCTGCAGGCACCCTACCGGCGCGGCCAGGCCCGAACTCGGCGTTTCGTCGACTGCCTGCTGGCCGACGCTGGCGCCCCGGACTCTGCCGGCGGTGCGGCCTTTGTTCGCGCCCAGGTTCTGAAGCGTGCCCTGTAACGCTGCTTTTTTCCACCTGACAGCGTACTTTGCTGCTGTTGTTGTTGTTGTTGTTTAGTTAATTGTAGTCAAAACAGCCGTTGAAACAGCAGTTAAACACCAGTTAAGCATCAGTTCAACACCAGTTAGACACGAGTTTAACACCAGGTAAACACCAGTTAAAGACCAGGTAAAAAGAAGTTAAACAATTAGTTAAGCAGGAGTTAAACACGAGTTAAACTTCAGTTAAACACCAGGTAAACACCAGGTAAACACCAGGTAAACAACAGGTAAACACCAGGTAAACACCAAGTAAACACCAGGTAAACACCAGGTAAACACCAGGTAAAAAACAGGTAAACACCTGGTAAACACCCGGTAAACAGCAGTTTAAACCAGCTGCACCTCCAGCAATCTCAGTTCGAGAGAGCATCAGAGACCTGTAAACTACAGGTTGTTTACAGCTAGTGTACGTGGACTTTATAACTAACTGGAAAATATTTTGTAGAAGGAAGGCAATTACGAGTAGTAAAGTCCAGAACTCTAATTGTCACTGAGTACTGTATACCGATTGCGCAATCAACAAGCCAACAGTATGAAACCTACTGGCAAACAGCGGTGCTCAGCAAATGTCTGAAAAAATGCAGGTGCAAATTTGTTCTCACTGACGCATGCGGGCAGGTGGGAGGCAGCAGCTGGCAGGTGGGAGGCAGTGGGCAGGTGAGTGGCAGACCCTATAAATGCGAGCTGCTCAACTCGCAGTGAAATCATGCTCAACTCTCGACTCTCCTGCTACAAGTTTCGCTCTCTCTGCTTGCAACTCAGCCACATCCAATCGTCTGCTCAACATGAAGGTGCTCTGCTTCTGTCTGCTGGCTCTCCTGGCGATGCAGGTAAGCGAGCAACTCGGATATTTTCAACAAAAGGGAATACTCGTACATTTGCTCTCAGAATGCCGTAAAGTGTTGATTCTGTCTCGGTCCTTAATCCAACTTACCCGGCTCAAGTCCTGATTATGCGGTCAGATTACCTGATCTCTCGAGCTCTCAGTCCCTGAGCAAGTCTCTCCGCCCCGACCTCCTCTCGCAGCTCGACTCCGGCCTCGCCTGCAGCGGCGGCGACCGCTCCTGCGCCGGCACCTGCTACAGCCCGAGAACGCACCGCTGCATTGACGGCTACTTCCTGTGCCCCAGGTACCACTGGAAGTGCGGCGTCGCCTGCTACAATCCGTGGATGTACCGCTGCGTGAGGGGCCAGCTGAAGCTTCGTGGCTAGCTGCGATGGCAAGGATGACCGCTGCGATCTGCGCCTGCTGGTAGTGGTCACGGATGTCCGACTGAATGACCGTCCACTGCTTGACTCTGATTGGCGCTGTTTCATGAGATTTTATCAGTTCCATAATTGTATCTGAGAAATCATTATCAGCTGATTAATAAAAGTTGAGCTGGCAAATTACAATGCGAATTGTTTGCATGAGCTGCATACGTGTTAAATCGGTTTTTTATATCTCAGTGGCTCTTGATATGAGTTTTTAGCAGTGTGCGCATCAATCAACCAGTCATGAAACTCCCAATGCGAGTTTGGAGCAGGCATCAATCAACGTATTGGTAATTCTTTCGTGATTGCGCTCAATCAGCTGTTTTAAATGTATAATTGCATTATGAATTGTCATACCCGTGACAAATTCCACTAAACAGCTGATTACCTCTATTTAACAGGTGACTATAAACTCTGTCTAACAGGTGACTCTGTCTGAAAGGTGAATCTGTTTGAAAGGTGACTCTGTCTAACAGGTGACTCTGTCTAACAGGTGACTGTCTAGCAGGTGACTCTGTCTAACAGGTGACTCTGTCTAACAGGTGACTCTGTCTAACAGGTGACTCTGTCTAACAGGTGACTCTGTCTAGCAGGTGACTCTGTCTAACAGGTGACTCTGTCTGAAAGGTGACTCTGTCTAACAGGTGACTCTGTCTAACAGGTGACTCTGTCTAACAGGTGACTCTGTCTAACAGGTGACTCTGTCTAACAGGTGACTCTGTCTAACAGGTGACTCTGTCTAACAGGTGACTCTGTCTAACAGGTGACTCTGTCTAACAGGTGACTCTGTCTAACAGGTGACTCTGTCTAACAGGTGACTCTGTCTAACAGGTGACTCTGTCTAACAGGTGACTCTGTCTAACAGGTGACTCTGTCTAACAGGTGACTCTGTCTAACAGGTGACTCTGTCTAACAGGTGACTCTGTCTAACAGGTGACTCTGTCTAACAGGTGACTCTGTCTAACAGGTGACTCTGTCTAACAGGTGACTCTGTCTAACAGGTGACTCTGTCTAACAGGTGACTCTGTCTAACAGGTGACTCTGTCTAACAGGTGACTCTGTCTAACAGGTGACTCTGTCTAACAGGTGACTCTGTCTAACAGGTGACTCTGTCTAACAGGCTACTAACGCATTGACTACTTAAGACACCATTCGGATTTGTTATTTTTGAAACAATGTGACCTTTTGCAATAAAAGTACACACTGTGTCTGCTTCTTGTAATAAACAACACCGCCCTCCTTCACATAGCAACAGAAATATCTGCAGACTCGCAAGCAGAATTCTAAGTTTAGGAGTCTCAGGACTGATTAATTACTCACCATAGCTGCCCACTTGCAGCCATAGACATTTCTTTTCTGTACATTTGTAGTCTCAAGAAATTGCTACATCTTTGGTTAATCGAATTCAATCATAGCCAATTCTAAGCCTAAGGCTGATAAAAAATCATAATTTTGTTTAAACAATCAATCAATCATCCGAGATGATACTCAACAGGCACAATTTCAACTTGGCTCTGCTGGTGCTCGGCTACTGTCTCACCCGCTGCATCGCGCCGTCCATGTCGAAGAAGGCCGACAAATTTGGCTTGCTGGAGGATGTGGATCAGGACGCGTGCACGGCTAAGACCGGGCCCTGTCCGTTCCAAATCTGTCCGGGAGATTTCTTTCGCGCAATCTGCGACCAGTTCTCACTGCTCAAGACCACGACTCACCCGCTGAAGCTGACCGACCTTCATAACGATTCCGTCTGCTGCAAAAACGGCGACTGCTCCGACTTGATCACCAATGCCGACACCGAGGCCGCCTGCTCGGTGACTCAGGAGGAGCTCGTTGACGCCATTAAGGATACGTGAGTGTTCAGATAGAGTACTTTGTGTCATTTGTCCTGTCTCTTAGAACCCGTCTAACATATGCAACCTGTTAAATGATGATGTAGCACAGATGATGTTTCACAGACCATCTCTAACAGACCCCTGTCCAACAGTTACAGTCCCTATCTAACATCTGCAGTCCCTGTTTAACAGCTACAGTTCTTATCTAACAGCTACAGTCTCTATATCTAACAGCTACAGTCCTTATCTAACAGCTACAGTCTTTATCTAACAGCTACAGTCCTTATCTAACATACAGTCCTTATCTAACAGCTACATTTCTTGTCTAACAGTTGCAGTTCCTATCCAACAGCTTCAGTCAGTCCCTATCTAACAGCTACAGTCTTTATCTAACAGCTACAGTCCTTATCTAGCAGCTACAGTACAGTCCCTATCTAACAGCTACAATCTTGATCTAACAGCTATACAGTCCTTATCTAACAGCTACATATCTAATGTGCTTTTTTAATTTTTTTCTATGAAATATTTTTGCTCCTTGCTTTTTGGGCGCCCCGAAGGGGGGCCGCACCATATTGCTAGTCCTTATCTAACAGCTAAAGTCTCTATCTAATAGCTAGTCTCTATCTAACAGGTAAAGTCTCTATTTAACAGCTACAGACCCTATCTAACAGCCACAGTCCCGCAACACACTCCAGCACGAACTGTTTCACATCGGCCAACTGTGTCATACAGCACCCAGAGTCGCTGGCTCGTCTAGAAAAGAAAGTTTGCAATCTGACTATGAAGATAGTCAATGGATTCTACTACTGTACTTAGGTAAGGTACAACAAGCTCTATGTAAGAGCGAAAAATTCGGTCGTTTAAATCGAAATACTTTTTATTTCAGACTTTCCTAAACCGCCTAGATGCAGTAGCGGTCTAACGCAGAATATCTCAGTGTATAACCAAATTATTTTCTTCTTCTTATCTAAGCTGTCGACGCTAAATAATCTATCTGACTAAAGTAGATCAAAGTAATTAAGACTAAGTAGATAATCGTATTAATATTCCGCTTAAATATTCTCCTTATGCCAGCAATATCACAGATACCCTAAAATATACGTGGCTACAATCAGTGTGTCAGACAGTCAGAACGCCTGTGTCAATGCTAATAAGTAACTCGTGCTATTTATTAAATTATTTACATTTTTAAATGATGAAGGCGGTGAAATTTCAATTTAATCACAGAACTCTTTCAACTGAGCAGCAAAAGCTGAAGTTTCGTTTCTTTTACCGTAATGCAGTCCAAATCTGTTTTGAGTACAAACAAACCGAGCAGGAAATTGAACAAACTAAGAAAAAGCTTTGAAAAGATGCTCATTCATTACTCGGTAAAGTATTTAACGAAAACAACTGGCGCTGGTAGGATTCACCTCATTACCAATAGGTGCGTGAGCTTCAAGTAGAAAACAAAGGAAAGGATGCCAAAACTGTGCAGATTGAAGCAAATTTTTAACGCCATTTATTGGAAAGAAGACCGCAAAACAAAGGCATACAAGCTAGAAGTTACTATATAGGAACAGAATTATTCATGAAAAAAATAAAATGAGCTGCTGCGAATGTCTCTTTTCTAAGAAATGGAAAAAAATTCAAGATGACAAACGCAAAACATGAGACAAACAGTGGCATGCAAAATTGGGTTGGATGGGCATTGGAATTCTGGGTGGATCTGGGATGGTCAAGAGTCGGGATTCGAGATCGGAAGTTACGATCAGGCATGGGGATTGGGGATGGGGATCAGGGATAGGGATCAGGGATGGGGTTCAGGCATGGAGGTCAGGGATGGAGATCAGTGATGGGGATCAGTGATGGGGATCGGGGATTGGGATCAGTGATGGGGATCAGTGATGAGAATCAGTGATGAGGATTGGGGATGGGGATCAGTGATGGGGATCAGTGATGGGGATCGGGGATTGGGATCAGTGATGGGGATCAGTGATGAGGATTGGGGATGGGGATCAGTGATGGGGATCAGTGATGGGGATCAGGGATGGGGATCAGTGATGGGGATCAGTGATGGGGATCGGGGATTGGGATCAGTGATGGGGATCAGTGATGAGAATCAGTGATGAGGATCGGGGATGGGGATCAGTGATGGGGATCAGGGATGGGGATCAGTGATGGGGATCAGTGATGGGAATCAGGCATGGAGGTCAGGGATGGGGATTAGTGATGGGGATCAGGCATGGAGGTCAGGGATGGGGATCAGTGATAGGGATCAGTGATGAGAATCAGTGATGGGGATCGGGGATGGGGATCAGTGTTGGGGATCGGGGATTGGGATCAGTGATGGGGATCAGTGATGAGAATCAGTGATAAGGATCGGGGATGGGGATCAGTGATGGGGATCAGGGATGGGGATCAGTGATGGGGATCAGTGATGGGGATCAGGCATGGAGGTCAGGGATGGGGATTAGTGATGGGGATCAGGCATGGAGGTCAGGGATGGGGATCAGTGATGGGGATCAGTGATGAGAATCAGTGATGGGGATCGGGGATGGGGATCAGTGATGGGGATCGGGGATGGGGATCAGTGATGGGGATCCGGGATGGGGATCAATGATGGGGATCGGGGATGGGGATCAGTGATGGGGATTGGGGTTGGGGATCAGTGATGGGGATTGGGGATCGGGGATGGGGATCAGTGATGGGGATCAGTGATGGGGATCAGTGATGGGGATCGGGGATGGGGATCAGTGATGGGGATCAGTGATGGGGATCAGTGATGGGGATCAGTGATGGAGATCAGTGATGGGGATCAGTGATGGGGATCGGGGATGGTGATCAGTGATGGGGATTGGGGATGGGGATCAGTGATGGGATCAGTGATGGGGATCAGTGATGGGGATCAGTGATGGGGATCGGGGATGAGGATCAGTGATGGGGATCGGGGATGGGGATCAGTGATGGGGATTGGGGATGGGGATCAGTGATGGGGATCGGGGATGAGGATTAGGGGTAGAGTTCAGGGATGGGGATCGGGGATGGGGATCAGTGATGGGATCAGTGATGGGGATCAGTGATGGGGATCAGTGATGGGGATCGGGGATGAGGATCAGTGATGGGGATCGGGGATGGGGATCAGTGATGGGGATTGGGGATGGGGATCAGTGATGGGGATCGGGGATGAGGATTAGGGGTAGAGTTCAGGGATGGGGATCCAGGATGGAGATCAATGATGAGGATCAGTGATGAAGATCAGTGATGAAGATCAGTGATGGAGATTTTGGTTTGCTGGGCTTTGGGTCGGAGAGCGATGAATTTGCAGCTTGAATTGAAATTCAAAATTAAGATGCACTGTTTGTTTACCGTCTAGTGAGTCAGGTGAACTAGCAGTCATAGCAAATCAGTTTAACGATTCGCCCGCGTCTTCTAATCCGAAGACCCCTCCGTCGTCGTCGACAACGCCAACTCCGCCGATGCTGTCGGTTTGACAGGCGGTCAAATTGTAGCAGACGTCGTTTCCGGGACTAATAATTGCATTATTATGACTATCATCGTTAGCATTATGAAGATTATTGTTATTTTCATCGTTGTTATCGGTGAAATCTAATAGCATCGTTGGCGAAGTCTGCGTAGCCATGTTCTCAGCCGATACGAATACGAAATGATGAGTCAGCGGAGGCGGCGGAGGTGGCGGAGGTGGCTGAAACTGCGGCTGATGCTGCTGCTGGTGGTGATGAACAGCAGGGAAAGCTGGGTGATAGTTATAGTGATGATAGAGCGGAGCAGATGGCACGCCCACGGGTTCGTACTTCATCAGGCCTGGGACGGTGGCGGCCGGCTCGATCCAGTAAGTGGCCGCTGGCGGTCCCTGCATCGGTGGTGGCGGTGGCGGCGGCGGAGGCAGCTGCTGCAACGCCGGAGACGCCGCTACCTGGTGTTGGGGAGCAGCAGTGCACTTGCGCATAGGGGCAGAGTACTGAGCATAGGGGAACTGCGAGAGCGGATGCTGCTGCTGCTGCTGCTGAGTCTGAGTGACTGCGGCAGCGGCGGCCGCGGCTACGGCTGCGTTGAAAGCGGAAATCGAGACGCCCGCAGCGGCTGTGTAAGATGAAGAAGCTTCGCCTTCCGCTACAGATGACGAGCCATTCTCGTTGTCGCTGTTGTTACATGTACTGGGCAAAGTCTTGCGATGCTGCAGCAGCTGCTGCTGATGCTGGTGCAGCTGGTCAATGGTGCACAGGTCCACGTCGGCCTTGTGCGTGCGCTTCTCCTTGGCTCGCCGGTTTTTAAACCACACCTTTGTGTTGGTTGGGTGTGCGAAGCTGTTCGGGACACAGTGCTGCTGCAGCTTATTTAGTACGGATACTAGTACGGATTCTTCCTCGGGGAGGGGCGGATTCTTCCTGAGGAGTGGCGGATTCTTCCTGGGGGAGGGGCGAATTCTTCCTGAGGAGTGGCGGATTCTTCCTGGGGGAGGGGCGGATTCTTCCTGGGGGAGGGGCGGATTCTTCCTGAGGAGTGGCGGATTCTTCCTGGAGGAGGGGCGGATTCTTCCTGGAGGAAGGACGGATTCTTCATGAGGGAGGGACAGATTCTTAGAAGAGGGGTGGACTCTTAGGGTAGGTAGGGGCGGATTCTTCCTGGGGAGGGGCGAATTCTTCCTGAGGAGTGGCGGATTCTTCCTGGGGGAGGGGCGGATTCCTCCTGAGGAGTGGCGGATTCTTCCTGGGGGAGGGGCGAATTCTTCCTGAGGAGTGGCGGATTCTTCCTGGGGGAGGGGCGGATTCTTCCTGGGGGAGGGGCGGATTCTTCCTGAAGAGTAGCGCATTCTTCCTGGGGGAGGGGCGGATTCCTCCTGAGGAGTGGCGGATTCTTAATGGGGGAGGGGCGGATTCTTCCTGGGGGAGGGGCGGATTCTTCCTGAGGAGTGGCGGATTCTTAATGGGGGAGGGGCGGATTCTTCCTGGGGGAGGGGCGGATTCTTCCTGAGGAGTGGCGGATTCTTAATGGGGGAGGGGCGGATTCCTCCTGAGGAGTGGCGGATTCTTAATGGGGGAGGGGCGGATTCTTCCTGGGGGAGGGGCGGATTCTTCCTGAAGAGTGGCGGATTCATAGGGTAGGAAGGGGCGGATTCTTCCTGGAGGAAGGACGGATTCTTCATGAGGGAGGGACGGATTCTTAGAAGAGGGGTAGGTAATAGGGGCGGATTCTTCCTGGGGAGGGGGCGGATTCTTCCTGATGGAGGGGCGGATGCGAATTCCTACGGATACATTAAAAACTGTTTTAAATAGATTTGATCCAGACCAAAGCACTGTCATATTTCATAATACACGCGCGCCCACCAACTTACCAGCACTTTCTTGTAGGGCAATCCGACAAGCCTGCTTAGCTCGTCCACAACGGGATAATCGGGATATTTCGATTTGACAAAAACTTTCTCCAGCTCAACTTTCTGCTCTTCGGTCAGATTGGTGCGGCATCTTTTCGGCGCCTCAGAGGGCATGAGAGAGCCGCAGGCATTGCTGGCGTGACTGCCCTCAACATTAGCGGCTAGACTAGCGGGTAAAATCAGCATCTTGCCAGACTCCGTATCCTGCAGATGAAGCGGCAGATGCTGGCGATGAAGCTGTTGGGGAATCTGCGGAGGCAACTGCGGATGCTGATAGACGCTGTGAGAAGGCAGAATCCTGGGCTGGTGCAGCGGGAAGTACTGGCAACCGGACGAGACGGCTGCAGCGGCTGCCCACATGTCCAAGCCGTAGGCAGGGGGAGCCGCATGGAGCACCGGGGGCTCCGGCTTGAAGTCCAACGCTGAGCCGGAGTCTGGGATCGTAGTAATTGAAGTAGCTTCATCATCAGCAGCGGCTGTAGCTGTATGGGACTCAAAGATGAAGGATGTGCCAGGTACGCAGCAGTACGACGATCCGTTAGTGGAATCCTGGCCAGTTTGCTGAGCTGAGTTCAGCTGAGACAGGCCATCGTTGTCGGCATGATCTGCAGGCGGTGGTGAAGCGGCAAACAGGCTGTCGCCGCAGCATGCAGCGGCGACGGAGACGTCCGGGTCGGATTTTGACGCTATTGTTGACAACGACGCGATGGCGATGCCAGTTTGGTCAGCCGGTCTGGCAGCGGCCTGCAGTACGAACTTGGCATCGTCGTCGGAGACCACCAGAGCTGCATTATGCTGCTGCTGGTGATGCAGAAGTAATCCGTCCTCATTCGAAGGCGATGACAGCTTTGCTTCATTCATAACTGTCGATTTTAATGCCTGTTTTAGCCTACAAGTAAGGCTTGGGTTTAAGCTTGGCAGAATATTTTAGATAAGACTCAGACTGTTGACGCGAGATTCTCAGCTCACAGCGCTTAGACTTCTAGAACTTTAACACTAACTAAAGGATGGAGGGAGAGGGCTAATACGCAGTCACCTATAGTCGCTTTAATTATTGGCTATAGAGCTAGGCGGGCGGCAGGCGGAGCGACAACCACCCCACTTTTTTCTACCCCCTCCCAATGTGCTTAATCGGCCAAGCTTGTGTACAGCTGTGTGATAAGGGTTTAGGCCTGGGGGTTAGCCGGTTTTATGGGGTGGGGGTTGGCTCACGCCTGGCCTAAATTGATAAAAACATGCGGCGGCAAGATCAGTCAATGAAATGGCCGCGAATTGTCTATTTTTGGAAACTAATGAAACAGCAAAACCAGACAACAAGCTGATAACGAAAATCAGTGAGCTACATTTCACACCCTTATTGTATTCTAAAATACTTGAAAACAAAGACTACTTACTTGCATACATGTAGCTAGGATTTTTAAACTTCTGCGCCGCTAATCATCTCAATGATCCGCCATGTCCACGACATCTGACCGCGACAGCCGTTGGACTGCCTGCCAACCGTTTGTTTGACTGTCATCACTCATCAGTTGACTGCCAACCATTATTTGACCACATGCCAGCCATTTGAATGCCACTAATCAAATATATGCCCTAAACATGTACCTGATTGACTTCTTGCATGCGTTACACTATACCAAGCTTACACAACGGATTTTTCACTCACAAGCCTATCATGCGTACACGTTACATCTACATGTCATGTAAATTATCGCATTTTGGTCAAAACTCAAAACATGGCAGTCAGATTTCTGGCTCCCCCTGATTATGACGACATAATCGATAGTACACAAAAGATAATATTTAAAAGACAGGAAATGATTTGATAAAAGTGCAGCATGTGGTGGCACTGCCCTGTGTACTATTGACTATCACTATGTACGAAATTTCAAGGCTCTAATGGAATTAGGCCATAATTATCACACAAGTGATGCTAAAAATTAATCGACAAAAAAAACAAATCATGAGATTTCAGAAAAAAAGGAAGTCGTTTTTACAAGGAGAGGCAATTAAGGCCAAGACATGCTAAATGTACATAGTTGAAATGCAAGACAATCGAGTGTAGCCGAAGAATGACGCCCCTGCCAGTTGGTTAAAAATTTAAACAATAGCTAGACGCGATCCCTTAGTAGCCATTATTTTATTTTCTATTGTATCGTGGTCATGAAGCGCAGCCAGCTTTATGGTCATAAATGTGGTGCATGACAGCAAATGTTAACATACTTAAATACCTATAGGCCTAGTATCAAGAACAAGAAAAGCTGGCTCTATTTCATGGATCCTACTAATTGGTTATGCTGAAGCAGTGAATGAGTTTATTAAAATCTTGGGGGACTTTTTACCTACAGCTATAGGAAACCCATTTTTAACGGATTCGGGCGTACAAATTATTCCGCAGTAGAACAAAGCAAATTTGTTGATTGCAGACAGCAAAATAAAAAAGATTTTTTTTTAATTTGCTGAAATTTGAAGCTTATGCTGTAAAGCTTGAAAATAGCCATATTAGGAGATAATTCCCGTGTTGCTCAAACTTTATTAGAAAACATAGTTAATGCCAATCTTAAAAAGTAATATATCCTTTGGGTGGCATATTTTACAGCTCTCCCATAGTGGTGCGGGGCATTTGCTCAAGGTATTCTAAGTAGAGGCACAAGCCTGAACAATGTACTTGCAATCTATGCTTAACATTTTCGGAAAATTCTGCCCATGACATGCCCTTTGGACTGTACAGTTAACATTTGTTCACTTATAAAGTTGTTGTGTGAGTTAAAAATACACCAGACCCTGAAGATGGCCATTGTTGGTCCGAAACGCGTCGGTAGAAAGAATTAATTATAATCTATGTTGATTTTAACTTTTGCATATTTTAAGGTTTAGCATAATTTTGTTTTGGTTATTTGATTTTTTAATATTCAGAAGCAAATTTGGAAATTTAGAAAATAAAATTGTTGAATCCGAAACATTCAGATTTCTAAAAAAGTGAGACTTTCGGATTTGGATTTTGAATCCGAATATTTGGATCCATCACTAGTTTTATGTATAAATGACATTTTAGGATTGCAGTTGGCTCATTCCATATATAAGTATAAGATGGATGGACATATTTGGAAAATAGAAAAAAGTCAATATTTTTACTTGCCATTGCCTTATCAGCCAATTTTTTGCCTAGGCCCTAATGTTTTTTATGTGTAATATATACAATCTAAGAATAAATGAATGGTAAAATGTTGGATTAGGCCTAGTATGTTATCAATTGGCAAAAAGCCATTTTTGTAAAAAATTGGACATTTTTGTAGGCCTAAGCAAAAGACATCATTAACTTTGTGTACCTTTTGAAAAAAAAATGAAAAGCTTTGGAAGGTCGAAACAAAGTATAGATAAAGTTATAGTATTTGCATAATCAGATAAAAACATTAGCAACTATATAATCTAATTAAATTTTTAATATATTGGTAACTCAAAGTTACTGAATTGACAGAAAAAATATGTTACGACCATAAGGCTGCCTTTTCTTTTGTATCTTTGTTGCCTTTATGAGTTTACATAGGTATTCTAATAAAAAAGTATGATTTCTTAAGATTTTCTTAGTCAAATTTAAAAAATGTATTGCAAAATATCAAAAATGAAAAATGTTATAAGACTTTTACCTTTTAGTTTCTATATGTTAAAAATCCTGTTGTTACGACCATAAGTGCTATTCAAGGTTTAATAGCATCCAATATACTAAAAATGAAATGTCTGTAACTAGCTAGGGCCTATGCCATAGATTTCAGAAAAAATGGCTCAACCGATTTTCTTCAAACTTGCACCATTCGATCAGAAATTTTCCTGGGACGGTACATGCATCCTGGCTAAGAAATTTCTCAATGTTAAAGGGATTAAATATTCGAAAAACATGCTTTTTTGCAAAGGTCAAGCCAAATTTTTGACTTGAAATGCATTTTAAGAATGCTAGAGAAAAAACTGACTGGCTGAATTCCGATTGTGATAAAGATTGCATCACAAAAAGTTCAAAACAGTGCCGAAAAAATGCACACAAGACTTGATTGTAATTGCGTAACCATATTGCTAACTTAAATTGAGACTGATACTGGCTGATTAAGAAATTGATTATGTCATAACTTTTTACTCTAACTGACTTGCTATAAGAATTGAATTATAAGGGCCACAATTCATGTTCTCCAATTGAAAAGAGATAGCCAAGATGCGAACAGACTGGACTGCTAATGTAGCAACCTGGGTTCAAATCTTAGTAGTGCAAAATAATTTTTTTATTAAAACACTTTAAAACACAAAATGCTAAACATAAAAGAAGCAAGCGCAATTTCAAATATAAAAGAGCCACCATGCCAAACATAAAAGTGCCACCATGTCGAACACAGAAGAGACACCATGTAAATCATAAAAGAGCCACCATTTCAAACATAAAAGAGCCACCATTTCAAACATAAAAGAGCCACCATGTCAATCATAAAAGAGCCACCATGTCAAACATTCAAGAGCCACCATGTCAAACATAACAGAGACAACATTTCAAACATAAAAGAGCTATCATGTCAAACATAAAAGAGCCACCATGTCAAACATAAAAGAGCCACCATGTCAAACATAAAAGAGCCATCATGTCGAACATAAAATAGCCACGATGTCGAACATAGAAGAGCCACCATGCCAAATATTAAAGAGCCACCATGTCAAACATTAAAGAGCCACCATATCAGACATAAAAGAGCAACGATGTCAAACATAAAAGAGCCACCATGTCAAACATAAAAGAGCCACCATGTCAAACATAAAAGAGCCATCATGTCAAAAATATACGTGACTCCATGTCAAACATTAAAGAGCCACCATGTCAAACATAACAGAGACAACATTTCAAACGTAAAAGGGCCGCCATGGCAAACATTAAAGAGCCACCATGTCAAACATAAAAGAGACACCATATGTCGAACATTAAAGAGCCACCATGTCAAACATTTAAGAGCCACCATGTCAAACATAAAAGAGCCACCATGTCGAACATAAAAGAGCCACCATGTCGAACACAAAAGAGCCACCACGTCAAACATTAAAGAGCTATCATGTCAAACACAAAAGAGCTACCATGTCAAACATAGAAGAGCTACCATGTCAAACATTAAAGAGCCACTTTTTTAAACAAAAGAGACACCATTTCAAACATAAAAGAAGTGTCATGCCAAACAAAATGGAACCATTATAAAGCTAAGGAAATTGTTGCACTAGCTACTTGTTCTCTGGTGGATGCTTGCTATTTAAGGATGGATACTTGCTATCAGGGGGATGCTTGCTCTTGGGGGTGGAGAGTACTTGCTATCTGAGAGGGGGTTGCTAGATATCTATAAGGTCTCTTTGTATCCAGGTTATGCTTGCTATCAGGGGTTGCTTGCTGCCTGGGGGATGCTTGCGATCTGGGGGATGCTTGCTATCTGGGGGGGATGCTTGCTATCTGGGGGATGCTTGCTATCTGCGGGATGCTTGCTATCTGGGGGATGCTTGCTATCTGGGGTCTGGGGGAATGCTTGCTATCTGCGGGATGCTTGCTATCTGGGGGATGCTTGCTATCTGGGGTCTGGGGGAATGCTTGCTATCTGGGGATGCTTGCGATCTGGGGGATGCTTGCTATCTGGGGGATGCTTGCTATCTGCGGGATGCTTGCTTTCTGCGGGATGCTTGCTATCTGGGGATGCTTGCTATCTGGGGTCTGGGGGGGATGCTTGCTATCTGCGGGATGCTTGCTATCTGCGGGATGCTTGCTATCTGCGGGATGCTTGCTTTCTGCGGGATGCTTGCTATCTGGGGATGCTTGCTATCTGGGGTCTGGGGGGGATGCTTGCTATCTGCGGGATGCTTGCTATCTGCGGGATGCTTGCTATCTGGGGGATGCTTGCTATCTGGGATCTGGGGGAATGCTTGCTATCTGGGGATGCTTGCAATCTGGGGGATGCTTGCTATCTGGGGGATGCTTGCTATCTGCGGGATGCTTGCTTTCTGCGGGATGCTTGCTATCTGGGGATGCTTGCTATCTGGGGTCTGGGGGAATGCTTGCTATCTGGGGATGCATGCTATCTGGGGTTGCTTGCTATCGGGGGATGCTTGCTATCTGGGGGATGCTTGCAGTCTGGGGGATGCTTGCTATTTGGGGATCGATGCTTGAATGCCGTCTGAGGATGCTTGCTGTCTTGGGATGTTTTGTTTTTAAGAGGGAATGTCTGTTGTTTTTTCTGAAGGCTTTATTTCGCTGTCTATTTGTTATTTGTAAAGAACAAGGATTCTATCCAGATGTCCCCCATCGGGGGGCAAAGATTGCTAGTCTATACTAATGATGATGATATCTATATGAAACTATATAAACATATTCTTGACAAAATAATCTTTCATTGAAAATATTGGTTTAGTATATTCTATGATTAGATTTCATTTTATAAGTAAAAATAGCCTGTCATGTTACAACCATAATTATATCGAATGGCCCAGTTGTATATTACGTATATACCCAATTCTGTATTTTGACAATTAATTTTTTCCATTTGCACATTAAAATTTAAAACATCTAGCATGCATTGCCATTCCTTGCACTGTACCACCACTGTGCCAGCACCATATGACATACCACCAGTCCACCACTAGCCTCAACATACATGCCCAACACCCATCCAAACGAGAGAGGTGAAATGGCCACCAGCCAAGGTAAGTCGCAAAATCAAAAATGCAAAAAACTAAAAATTAGGGGAAGAAAGAAAGGAGAGGAAGAGAAAAAGAAAAGAAAGAAAGGAGAGGAGAGAGAACCAGAAAGAGAAAAAAAAGAGAAAAAGGCAAGAAAAGTCATATACAAAGTGAAAATTAAGTCACAATTAGGAGAACTAAGTTGCAATCAAGAGGAACTAAGTCGCAATCGAGAGGAACTAAGTTGCAAATCTAGACAAAACTAGGTTGCACTGGATAGGTGAAATTTTTAGGGTTGGGCATATATGAGCCTCAATCTAGGTTGGAATCTTTGCATGGTAGTAGGCCCTATTGGAAGAAAAAGTTATATTCAAATTTTTTGGGCAATTTTTTTATCCTTAACTGTATAAGTTTCTTGGCACTTAAATTATTTAAACAACTTTTTTAGAATGGTCGCAACTTGCAACAAAGTTTAAATAAATACTTTAAAAAGTTTTATAATTCTCTTTATTGTCAATAAAATACTCAGTAGCTTTGCTATGAAAAGTGAAATATTCAACATTTTTAAATAAAACAAGCATGTTTTTTGAACAAACAAAAGTATGCACATAAACCTTTTAGAATTATGCAACTTTGCCAAAAATGTATATGCAAGTGTGCAAGTTTTTATCAGCACTTATAGAATGCATCTAGGATTTTGTAAAAAATAGACAGCACAATTTTTCTATCATAAATAGGTGCTAAAATTGCTTTATAAAATAACTATTTAATAGAATTTTTCCATTAAGAATTATAAATTATAATTATAAATATAAGTGTATATATAGAGATATACAATAGATTATTGATTATAATCGTTTAATTCATTAGAGCTACCTTAATTTTCTTTCTTATGAAACTATTATAAATATATGATTTATGAATTATTAATTTTACTCTAAGGCCTATATATACATATGGATATATAGTCCAATTGTTTAGTTTCAAGTTAGCTATCAAAATTGTTTTTATAATCTAGGTTTTTTGTGTGATAAGAATGTTATATCATCCTGAGTTTCTAAATTGCCTCTTAAAATTAGACATTGGAATACAATATTGTACCCAGATTTTTTTGCTTTTTGTAAGAAAAATTTTTCTTTCTTGTTTTTAAAAAAGCATATCTTAAAACTAAACCTTGAATGCAATTTTGCATTCTTATTAAAGTTAGTAAAACATTTATAATAATAATATAGTATCTTGTTTTTTAGTTAGTTACATACTATAAAGGATCTAGATCACTTTAATCAATCAGATTAGTTTTCATTTTTAAAATAATCAACAAGGTTATTAGGAATTGTTTTTTGCAGTCAGAATAGCAGCTTCAAGAAACAAAAAAGATTGCTAGTTGATACTTTGAGCTCAAATGTTTAAAGCTAAACTTGTGGAAATCCATGGTAGTTTTATAGTAATAATTGATTACACCTGTCCCAACCAACAGCTCAGCTGTAGCTTTTGCATGGCATGTCTAGAGGCTGCATATAGCTGTTCAGTCCAAGGACTGGGGGGGGGGTCAACACACACCCTCAATTACCCCAGCTAATGCTGACACCCATTTTACAGCTAGGTTAACTGAAGCAATGCAAAGTTAATTAATTGTCTTGCTCAAGGACACAAATTGTTCCAAGTGGTATTGGGAATTGAACTCCTGACTTTCAGTTTGTGAGGCCAAGGCTTTAAGCACTAGACTACATAAGTATGATAGTTTTGCAGGAGCGCATAATTCGTTTTACAAGCATGCAGCCACACTGAATTTACACTCTAGACTGACTCATCACAGTACAGAGTACTGTTGAAATTAAAGTAAAAAATCTGTAAGAAAATTGCCATGGAAAATTAAAGTTCATACATTGATTACTGATGCCAAAATATCAGATTGCTAATGGTAATTTGAGGGGCTAATTTTTATTTAGTTTCATCTTAGCGATACATGCGCAACACCTGGCCGATCTGGCCGGCTAGCGAGGGGCCCTGCCGAGGTAAGTCGCTAAAATGCCCACCCGAAAAATACAAACGTGGTACTAATTAGATGCTGAGGCATTTAGCCTAAAAATACAGTTATAGTTACTCCCGCCGTTTACCCAAAAAGTTAATTTTTGCTTCGGTTTCTTTCATAGGTAAGTCGCATCTTTGGTCAAAAAGTAAGTCGCACGGCCAATGTAAATCAGGAGGGTTGCGCATGTACAATCTTAACTATGGCTATAGGATTGCCTATGATAGTGTACACCTATGCAATTTACATTATTTCTTCCAGCCAATCAAATCCCGACCCCATCATTGAACCATGGCCGCATTTGCTAATAGATTTCGCCAGTCAAAATTTAAGCACGTATTTGGCAAACCGGCCAAGCGTGACATGTGCTACGATAATATTCGCATCACAAAGAGTAGCTGGGATTCCACATTCTGCGCAGTGAATCCTCGCTATATTGCTATTATAACAGATGCCGCAGGCGGCGGCGCTTTCATTGTACTGCCGCTTAGCCAGTATGGCCGGGTGGAGCGAGATCCGCCCCTAGTTACTGGGCACAAAGCCGCAGTCCTAGACATACAATGGTGCCCGCACGATGACGATTGCATAGCCAGCGCATCTGAGGATTGCACGGCCAAGGTGTGGCGTATTGGCGCCGAATCGTTTAGTAGCGGCTTCCTGACTGATCCGTATCGGGATTTGGTTGGCCACAACAGGCGAGTCGGTTTGGTTGTTTGGCATCCCACTGTGCACATGGTGCTGCTGACTGCCGGTGAGTTTGAGGGCGATTTTTACCCTGGCTTTATAAATCTACCGAATTTCCACTGGCATTAACAACCCCCTGTCCTTAAATGACCGGTCATTACACAGACCCGTATCCCTAAATGACCGGTCATTACACAGACCCGTGTCCCTAAATGACCGGTCATTACACAGACCCGTGTCCCTAAATGACCGGTCATTACACAGACCCGTGTCCTTAAATGACCGGTCATTACACAGACCCGTGTCCCTAAATGACCGGTCATTACACAGACCCGTGTCTTCCTAAATGACCGGTCATTACACAGACCCGTGTCCCTAAATGACCGGTCATTACACAGACCCGTGTCCCTAAATGACCGGTCATTACACAGACCCGTGTCTCCCTTAATGACCGGTCATTACACAGACCCGTGTCTTCCTAAATGAGCGGTCAATACACAGACCCGTGTCTTCCTAAATCTTCCTAATGTCTTCCTAAACCCGTGTCTCTGCGGTCATTACACAGACCCGTGTCTTCCTAAATGACCGGTCATTACACAGACCCGTGTCCCTAAATGACCGGTCATTACACAGACCCGTGTCCCTAAATGACCGGTCATTACACAGACCCGTGTCTCCCTAAATGACCGGTCATTACACAGACCCGTGTCCCTAAATGACCGGTCATTACACAGACCCGTGTCTTCCTAAATGAACGGTCATTACACAGACCCGTGTCTTCCTAAATGAACGGTCATTACACAGACCCGTGTCTTCCCAAATGACCGGTCATTACACAGACCCGTGTCCCTAAATGACCGGTCATTACACAGACCCGTGTCTTCCTAAATGAACGGTCATTACACAGACCCGTGTCTTCCTAAATGAACGGTCATTACACAGACCCGTGTCTTCCCAAATGACCGGTCATTACACAGACCCGTGTCCCTAAATGACCGGTCATTACACAGACCCGTGTCTCCCTAAATGACCGGTCATTACACAGACCCGTGTCTCCCTAAATGACCGGTCATTACACAGACCCGTGTCTTCCTAAATGACCGGTCATTACACAGACCCGTGTCCTTAAATGACAGGTGTCCTTAAATGACCGCTCATCACACGCAGTCCTTAAATGACAGGTAATCACTCATATTGCCCAACTTTTCGTATCCTCAGGCGCCGACAACAAAGTGTTAATCTGGAATGTAGAGGAGCAGTCAATCCTATGCGACATTGACTTTCCCGACGTTGTGCACTCCTGCAGTTTCAATTGGACCGGATCTCTGTTCGTTTGCTCCTGCAAAGATAAAATGGGCCGAGTAATCAACGCTAGGACTGGAGAAATTGTGGCTGTGAGTAACTGCTGCTTTTTGAAAGCAATTGGTTTTGGTATTTTCAGGTTGAATGTCAATTTTCGGTTGCTAGGGCTCTTTAAGGTGGATTTTAGGGGAGATTTTGTTTTGTTGCTAGGGCTCTTTTTGAGGGGGACTTTGGGGGAGATTTTGTTTTGTTGCTAGGGCTCTTTTTGAGGGGGACTTTAGGGGAAGATTTTGTTTTGTTGCTAGGGCTCTTTTTGAGGTGGATTTTGGGGGAGATTTTGTTTTGTTGCTAGGGCTCTTTTTGAGGTGTTTTTTATGGGAGATTTCTTCTGTTGCTGGGGAGAATATATGGGGAGAATGTAGCGCTGTTTGGATTATATAATGAAGCAAAATCTTGTTAATAATATTATAATTAAAAATTACCCCTCAATTTCCTCTTCCAACCCCTTTCCCTCTTGCAGGAGCAGAAACTGCACGAAGGTGCCAAGCCACAACAAGTGGTATTCCTCCGCGATGGCCGAGTGTTCTCTACCGGTTTCTCGCGAATGAGCGAACGGCAATGGGGCCTGTGGGACGGCAACAGCCTGGAGCTGATCGATCGCCAGGAGCTGGACAGCAGCAACGGCGTGCTGTTTCCATTCTACGACCCGGACGTGAACATGATCTATCTAGTTGGCAAAGGCGATTCCGCTATACGCTATTTCGAAGTCACTGAGGATGCTCCGTATTTTCATTTTCTAAGCATGTACCAAAGCTCCGATCCGCAGCGCGGCATGGGCTGGATGCCGAAACGAGGCTTGGACGTGTCCACCTGCGAGATTGCCCGACTGTATAAGCTGCACCAGAGAGGCCTGTGCGAACCTATCAGCTTCACTGTGCCTCGGAAATCTGAGCTGTTCCAGGTGAGTTTGATGGTTCAGTGCCCCCCCCCCCCGAGGGTGCTTCAGTTCAGTGACTGCCGCTGCCCCCCCCCCCGAGGGTCTTTCAGTTCAGTGACTGCCGCTGCCCCCCCCCCCCCTGAGGCTCCTTCAGTTCAGTGACTGCCGCTGCCCCGCCCCCTGAGGCTCCTTCAGTTCAGTGACTGCCGCTGCCCCCCTACCGAGGGTCCTTCAGTTCAGTGACAGCCGCTGCCCCCTACCGAGGCTCCTTCAGTTCAGTGACAGCCGCTGCCCCCCCCCCCTGATGCTCCTTCAGGCTTCAGTTCAGTGACTGCCGCTGCCCCCCCCCCCCTGAGGCTCCTTCAGTTCAGTGACAGCCGCTGCCCCCTTCCCCCTAAAGCCCCTTCAGTTCAGTGACTGCCACTGACCCCCCCCCCCCCTGAAGCCCCTTCAGTTCAGTGACAGCCGCTGCCCCCCCCCCGAGGCTACTTTAGTTCCGTGACAGCCGCTGCCCCCTTCCCCCTAAAGCCCCTTCAGTTCAGTGACTGCCGCTAACCCCCCCCCCCCCTCTGAGGGTCCTTCAGTTCAGTGACTGCCACTGATCCCCCCCCTGAAGCCCCTTCAGTTCAGTGACAGCCGCTGCCCCCCCCCTGAGGCTACTTTAGTTCAGAGACATCCGTTAGGCCAACCTGACTCTGCTTGAATCCACCGCTTCTTCCCAATGCGGATAATAGGTACACGTAGCTAACCAATAAACCCCACCCCAGGACGACCTGTACCCGGACACGTGTACGGACGCATATGCGCTGTCGGTGTCGGACTGGCTGTCGGGCAAAGACTCCGAGCCGGTGCTGCAGTCAATGCGGCCATCAAACGATGGCAACGCTTTGCATCCGGCGCCACCCAAGCCGCTGGTTGCCGCCGCTGTTACCTCGTCTGCTTCGTCCCCGGCCGCCGCCTCGCCGGCTGTCACTTCGGTGCCCGCTGCCCAGGCCAAGGTTCAGCAGCAGCAGCATTCGTCAACTGCGGAGAATCATCAGCACTATGCTGGCGACGCCGTGGAGGTAAATTTGCAACAGTAATTGGGATCCTTTCTTTTAAGTCTCATAACCTGAAGTAATCCTGGCCGATCGTACAAAAAATTTCCATACGCTATTTATAGGAAATTTAATGAAATATCCCTTTCCGAAATTCATATCCTTTTTGTAGGAAGCAATATTGTATTTTTAGGAAACCAGATCCCGTTTCTACGAATTCTGATTAAAATCTCTATCTTTTTCTATATTCTTCCTGTAATCTAGATCTCGTTTCTAAGAATCCATATCTCTTTTCAAAGAATCTAGACCCAATTTTTAAGAATCCATATCTCTTTTCTTAGGAATCTAGACCCGATTTCTAAGAATCCATATCTCTTTTCTTAGGAATCTAGACCTGATTTCTAAGAATCCATATCTCTTCTTAGGAATCTAGACCTGATTTCTAAGAATCCATATCTCTTCTTAGGAATCTAGACCCAATTTCTAAGAATCCATTCTCTTTTCTTAGGAATCTAGACCCGATTTCTAAGAATCCATATCTCTTTTCTTAGGAATCTAGACCCAATTTCTAAGAATCCATATCTCTTTTCTTAGGAATCTAGACCTGATTTCTAAGAATTCATTCTCTTTTCTTAGGAATCTAGACCTGATTTCTAAGAATCCATTCTCTTTTCTTAGGAATCTAGACCTGATTTCTAAGAATCCATTCTCTTTTCTTAGGAATCTAGACCTGATTTCTAAGAATCCATTCTCTTTTCTTAGGAATCTAGACCTGATTTCTAAGAATCCATTCTCTTTTCTTAGGAATCTAGACCTGATTTCTAAGAATCCATTCTCTTTTCTTAGGAATCTAGACCTGATTTCTAAGAATCCATATCTCTTTTTTAAGAATCTAGACCCGATTTCTAAGAATCCATTCTCTTTTCTTAGGAATCTAGACCTGATTTCTAAGAATCCATATCTCTTTTTTAAGAATCTAGACCCGATTTCTAAGAATCCATTCTCTTTTCTTAGGAATCTAGACCCGATTTCTAAGAATCCATATCTCTTTTCTTAAGAATCCAGATGTCATTTCTAAGAATGCAGATCTCGTTTCTAAGAACCTAGACCTAAATTCTAAGAATCTAGACCCGATTTCTAAGAAGCCAGAACGCCTCTTAAAAATGCAGATACATTTTTTTAGAATCCAGACGTAATTTCTAAGAATACGTATCTTGTTTCTAAGAATCCAGGTTTCATTTCTGAAAATCCAAATATCAATTCTTAGAATTCAGATTTTATTTTTAATAATCTAGATCTAATTTCTCGGGATCCAGATCTGCATTCCAGTCTTTGCCATTCTTCAATAGCTACGGCTTAGATAACTCAAACTGGAAGTATATCAAAATATTGTTTTTCTTATTCGTGTTTTCCCACAGTCTTAAAGCCCACATGTAGCACATAAGCAGCTTTTACTTTCTTCTTTATTCTGCAATATCTAAATTGTAGCCAAATTTTATTATGGACAAGTTAAAGTTTCCGTTTAGCTGCAGAAAAATATGCTTGCGTCTTTTAATTTAACACCGTTTATTTTGTTGCAGTCTACTTTCCACTCTGCACCGTTTTGCATTGAATTTGTCAGCATTATTTATCTCTATGTGTCTGTTCTGCACTCTTATCTCACTTTCCTCTCTTCTCTTCTCTCTCAATTGCAGTAACAGCAATTTTATCTAACGAAATCTAGTCACTTCTCTTCTAATGCGTTTTGCTTGAAATTTTTGCTTTTTGTTTAAAAACTTTAACAATGTTTCCAATTTAGCTGAGAATCCCAGCCATTTAGCTGAGAATCCCAGCCATTTAGCTAAGAATCCCAGCCATTTAGCTAAGAATCCCAGCCATTTAGCTAAGAATCCCAGCCATTTAGCTGAGAATCCCAGCCATTTAGCTGAAAATCCCAATCTTTATAACTAAGAATCCGCAACCGGAAAGCTGTCATTAGCATAACGATTATTCATTACTAATTAGCTGGTTAAAATTGAGTAATCAAGTAATCGAGTTTTTAATCCAATTATTTAGAGCCTTGATTGGCATTTTATCCATGCAATTCTAGTTGAAAATCGTGCATTATATACTACTGTTAATAGCAAATCATTGCTTGTTTTGCAGTTTTTACACTATGTTAATCAGATGTTTTTGCTAAACCACCTCATCCTACCTGGATATTTCCTATTGGTGTCTCCCTGATTTTTCTTTTCACTCCCAGCATCCCAAGCCTCATCATCAGTCTCAGCTGGCAGCGGCTGTTGCCGCAGACTCGGTTGGCACCGAACGGTTGCTAACCGACAGATCGGCGGCGGCCTCCGCAGCCGCTGAGGCGGCCTCCACAGCCGCTACCGAAGCAGAAGAGGCCGCGGAGGCGGCTAACGCGGCGGCTAAAGCGGCCACAGAGGCGGCCGTCGGCTTGCCCAGCGGGGAGCAGCTCGCCCAGCTGTTGGAGGACATGAGAAAGATGAAGATTATTATTAAAGGACACGAGAGGCGAATTCGCACCCTAGAGGAGCGATTGAAAGCGTCGACGGCCTCGGCTGGGACCGCCCTGGTCAATGAGCGGCAGCAGCAAGACGAATCCGATACCTGAGTCTCTCATTCTCAGTCTCATTCTAAGCCTAAGTCTTCTATCCTATCTAGCAACTAATCTGTTTTTATTCCTCCCAAGAACTTCATTCCAAAACTAATAATCCTAAGTTTTAAGCTAAAAATCCAAAATTTCAAAACTATAAATCCCAAATCCTAAAAATTAATCTAATCTTAAAACGTTAAATCCCAAATCCTAAAAATTAATCTAATCTTAAAACGTTAAATCCCAAATCCTAAAAATTAATCTAATCTTAAAACGTTAAATCCCTAATCCTAAAACAAAAAATCCTTAATCCTAAAACAAAGAATCCCTAATCCTAAAAATAAGTGAAATCCTAAACCTTTCGATCCCAAAACAAAAAATCCCTAATCCTGAAACTAAAAACTTCAATCGTAACTAAAAATCTCAAATCCTAAAAATAAAAATCCCTAATCCTAACTAAAAATCTCAAATCCCAGTCCTAAAACAATAAAAATATACGTTCAAAACATCCAATTTATCACACTACTCTAAATCTCAGCTAAAAATCTAAATATCTAAACTCCACAAACGTCACGATAGCAGTTAAAAATTCATTCCATTCATAATTTTTTCTTTGTCTCTGTTTCTATGTCAAATACCAAAATAGTTTCAATTTTATCTTCGCGATGTAAAGAAAGATTTTGAGGTCATGATGCGGAATCTTCGAGATTGTCGGATATAGGCCAAAGGTCAAGCCAATGTTAAAGTCGACTTCAAAGGTCAAATCAAGGTCAAGTTCGGTGGCATCTGTTTTTCCACGTGTATAGGTAAACTCAATGATTGAGTAGAACGCATTTCTACTTGCTTTTAACCTTTAAAGCATAAACATTTGTTGTGTTTAACTGTTGTGTTGTTACTAAAGTCAGTAGCTTATGGTGGTTTTGGTCAGTTTCTTTTTTTTTTAATCCTATTTTTGGTTTTTTATTCTATCTCATAAGTAATAGGTAAGAAAGAAGAATTGCGGTGATTAGTTATTTGAATTTTTTGTTGTCCTTAAATTCTATAATTTCCTCTGGATGTATTTCGTCATTTTACAAGCCTTGAAAATTATAGTTTATGACCAGACTCACCTATGACCACTCTCCCCTATGACCAGACTCTAACCTATGACCAGACTCTCACCTATGACCAGACTCTCACCTATGACCACTCTCCCCTATGACCAGACTCTAACCTATGACCAGACTCTCACCTATGACCAGACTCTCACCTATGACCACTCTCCCCTATGACCAGACTCTAACCTATGACCAGACTCTCACCTATGACCACTCTCCCCTATGACCAGACTCTCACCTATGACCAGACTCTCACCTATGACCAGACTTTCAATTATAACCAGACTCTTCCCTATGACTAGACTCTCACCTATGACCAGACTTTCAATTATAACCAGACTCTTCCCTATGACTAGACTCTCACCTATGACCAGACTCTCACCTATGACCACTCTCCCCTATGACCAGACTCTAACCTATGACCAGACTCTCACCTATGACCACTCTCCCCTATGACCAGACTCTCACCTATGACCAGACTCTCACCTATGACCAGACTTTCAATTATAACCAGACTCTTCCCTATGACTAGACTCTCACCTATGACCAGACTTTCAATTATAACCAGACTCTTCCCTATGACTAGACTCTCACCTATGACCAGATTCTCCACTATAACCATACTCTAACCTATGACCAGACTCTTATAATCTATGAGCAGACTCTCACCTATGACCAGACTCTCCCTTATGACCAGACTCTCCCCTATGACCAGACTCTCCTCTATGAACAGAATCTCCCCTATGACCAGACTCTCCCTTATGACCAGACTCTCCCCTATGACTAGACTCTCAGACTCTCACCTATGACCAGACTCCCCTATAGAGGCGATAGTCTATGACCAGACACCACCCAGCTAGATGATGCATATGACCAAACTACCCCAGAAATAATAGACATGTTCTTGATAGATAAGCATGCCCAAGAGCTAATCAAAAGTGCACTCAAAGGATCATTTTTTTCATGTACGTATTGCACATTTGTTCTGTTGCTTTTAATTTAATTTATGTTGTTTGTTTTCAAATTTCCCATGAACACTAGTTTAAAAAGCGCCAGGTCAACCATCGAAATTAAGAAGTTTCTCTCCCACCTATTTGCCCGCCTGGCTTTCTTCTAGAAGCAGCAACCAATTCGTCCTGCTCGAGACGTACCCGATGCTGTTGTCGCCTCGCTGCAGTCTAAAGTGACCGAACTGACAGCCTGTATGACCGAATTACGTCATAGCATGGCGTCATTGACAACCGAGAATGAAGATCTTCGGCGAAGGATCGATCAACTAGAAAGAGATCTGGCTATCAGGCTGAAAGGGCAGCAGCAGCAGCAGCAACAACAGAGGCAAGCTGCGCCTCTGGCTTCCGCCGATATTGAAGACGAAGACGAGGACATTGAAAATGCCGACGGCGACCAAGGACATCGGATTGTATTCTCGGACGGGCGTAGTGGTAGCGACAGCACTACAGATGATGACGACTTCGAATTGGCGCAAGGTTGAACTGGCTGTGGCCTTGATTTTGGCTTGAACTTGGGCTATCCTCTGCTGTAGTCGGAGTTTCTGATGATTCATTAGACAGGCAAATATTTATTATCACTTTTACGCGGTCCTACAAACCCCAGTCTGCCCCCAATGTACACACTTCCCAAACCCACCCCAATGTACACACTTCCCAAACCCACCCCAATGTACACACTTCCCAAACCCACCCCAATGTACACACTTCCCAAACCCACCCCAATGTACACACTTCCCAAACCCACCCCAATGTACACACTCTCTTACCCCCAAACCCACCCCAATGTACACACTCTCTTCCCCAAACCCACCCCAATGTACACACTCTCTTCCCCAAACCCACCCCAATGTACACACTCTCTTCCCCAAACCCACCCCAATCAATGTACACACCCACTTACCCCCAAACCCACCCCAATGTACACACACGCTTAACCCCCAAACCCAACATAATGTACATTTAAAATCACATTTAGCTCGTACATATAAAATCACCAAGAGAATAAAACAAATTTTGCAAAAGTACTGTAGGACAAACTGCTATAAATTTGAAATTTTCCAAAATAATGACCAAAACGTTCCATCTATGTACGGCTTTTATTGCCAGTAGTAATCTACATATTTATCTTCTGCTTGTCTGTGTTGCCCATTCATTCCTCATTGCTATAAATTGTACTTATTTTTTATCTACTTAAGAGTCCAGACTTGCCTACTGACAGTAATATAAATATTTATACTATTTAATTATTCTCGCTATAGTCCTTTTAAATCTTAGATAAAGGCCAGTCTTAAATTCTGTATGATTTAAAGCAAATTTGTTGTGCTGACTTTTTGACAAACCAATTGACAAATTAATACGGAGATAATTTAATTATTTTTTGTCTTTTTTTGAGTTTGGCCAATTCTTTATCTTCTACTTTATATGAGCGTATGTCTCACGATAGTGAGAAAATAATTGACCAGTTTTTCGTTTTGTATTTCCCGCTTTCATTTTGTAATTGCTTTCGCTATATTGTATTTTACAGTTTGAAAACCATTGCTATTTGTCACTATAATTATGTATTTGTTAGTATTACAGGTAAGCTAACAACATCATCTCTATGGTGTTTTAACTCCATTTTTATTCCATTAAATTGTGTATCCTAAATGCCCTGCCATGTCATGTTCGGAATTTAGTAACCATGCATTGCGTGTTTTATACAGATTTTCTCTTGCTGCTTTTTTATACTAGCCAGTTCATTTGGCTTGCTCATTGTGCCCCCCCTTCGTTTTTTGTACTTTTATTGCTTATTCCTGGAAACAGTTTACTGGTTGTGTATGCATGCTTAACAATCTGTTGACACCGAGATGTGTTTCTTTCGCTGAAAACCGGAAGTAGAGTTCAACACCCCCTATGATACATCAGATGCCAACCGGAAGTAGGCTTTAACAGTCCCCCTATGATATATCAGATGCCAACCGGAAGTAGGCTTTAACAGTCCCCCTATGATATATCAGATGCCAACCGGAAGTAGGCTTTAACAGTCCCCCTATGATATATCAGATGCCAACCGGAAGTAGGCTTTAACAGTCCCCCTATGATATATCAGATGCCAACCGGAAGTAGGCTTTAACAGTCCCCCTATGACACATCAGATGCCAACCGGAAGTAGGGTTTAACAGTCCCCCTATGACACATCAGATGCCAACCGGAAGTAGGGTTTAACAGTCCCCCTATGACACATCAGATGCCAACCGGAAGTAATGTTTAACAGTCCCCCTATGACACATCAGATGCCAACCGGAAGTAATGTTTAACAGTCACCTAATAGTACATTAGATGCCAACCGGAAGTAATGTTTAACAGTCACCTAATAGTACATTAGATGCCAACCGGAAGTAATGTTTAACAGTCCCCCTATGACACATCAGATGCCAACCGGAAGTAATGTTTAACAGTCCCCCTATGACACATCAGATGCCAACCGGAAGTAATGTTTAACAGTCCCCCTATGATACATCAGATGCCAACCGGAAGTAGGGTTTAACAGTCTCCTAATAGTACATCTGTTGCCAACCGGAAGTAATGTTTAACAGTCCCCCTAAGGCACATCAGTTGCCAACCGGAAGTATGGTTTGGCAGTCACATAATGTACCAGTTGCTAAACGAAAGTTAAGGTTTAACAGTCGCCTAATAGTACACCAGATGCCAACCGGAAGTAGGGTATAACTGCCCTATCAATAGTACATCATTTGCTAGCCGGAAGTAGAGCGCTTTCTTGCTGTATTTATCTGTGCATGTACATTGCTAGATTCTTGATAAATATATTTATTAAATAAATGCTTCTGTAAGAGTGCTTATTAATAAGTTTATTACTAAGTTTTCAACAGTTTCTATCCGCTGCCGATTGACTGGTTTGTGTTATTTATATTTTTTCGCGTAGTCAATCAACCTACTGTCAGTACTATATGATAAATATTGATTATACTTTTTTTCTAGCTTGCTTATTTATTTAAATTTGCACAAACCAGTTACATTAGTTCGTAAAATGCAATTTTTCCAAAGTTTTCAAAAACCTAACTTGGTTTTTTAAATGTCCTGGTGTCCTTTTTAAACGAATAGAATTATCTCCTAGCAGTATGAGTACATCATGAACTTCGCTAAGTTAAACATTGATTACGCGGAATATTTGCACCTTAGAGATGATTTTGATAAAGACAATTTTTTAAATCTTATATCCACACGGAAACCAATGCCGTTATTATAATGTTGTACTTTCTACGTAAGTTGTTCAATATTTATATGGTTTATTTCCATTAGTATCGAGTGTTTCCCTCCGATTCTTGTCTCTAATTAGGCGCGAATAAACTACTGAACTAGTGATGATAAGTAGTACTATATGTGTGTATCGGAGAAAATGAAAATAGTTAAATAAACTGATTAAAAGCATAACGATTTTTACTATCGCTATGTCTTGCAAGAACTTTTAATTTTTTCTTTTGTTATAGATAAGCTGGCTTATGTTTGCAGATGTCACCTTAGTGCACCTTGCGGCTTAATGGTAACACCTGTTTCTATAGAATCTGACTCTGTGTGTCTGTCTGTCTGTCTGTCTGTCTTAGTGTCTTAGTGTCTTAGTGTCTGTCTTAGTGTCTTAGTGTCTGTCTTAGTGTCTTAGTGTCTGTCTTCGTGTCTTAGTGTCTGTCTTAGTGTCTTAGTGTCTGTCTTCGTGTCTTAGTGTCTGTCTGTCTTTCTGTCTTAGTGTCTGTCTGTCTGTCTGTCTTAGTGTCTGTCTGTCTGTCTGTCTGTCTGTCTGTCTGTCTGTCTGTCTGTCTTAGTGTCTGCCTGTCTTTCTGTCTTAGTGTCTTAGTGTCTGTCTATCTGTCTGTCTGTCTGTCTTAGTGTCTTAGTGTCTGTCTATCTGTCTGTCTTTCTGTCTTAGTGCCTTAGTGTCTGTCTATCTGTCTGTCTGTCTGTCTTAGTGTCTGCCTGTCTTTCTGTCTTAGTGCCTTAGTGTCCGTCTGTCTGTCTGTTTTAGTGTCTGCTGTCTGTCTGTCTGTCTCTGTCTGTCTGCCTGTCTGCCTGTCTGTTTGCTTTCCTGCCTGTCTGTCTGCCTGCCTGTCTGTCCGTCTGTCATTCTGCTGTCTATTTTCTGTTTGTATACCAAGAACACGAGATTGCCGTGCGTCAGTTATTCATGGCCGCCCTGTTTCCTAAAGTACCCCATTATATGGCAGGTGTTTCTATTGAGCTTACTATAATGCTTTATGATATATAGAGGCTACATGATTTATTGCGTGCACACAGCTCTTCATTGCTACTATATAGTCTGGTTTAACTAACTTTATTGTTTTTTTCTTCAAATTACTTTTCCCAGTCGTTTGCAGAGCCGAACTTCAGAAAAGCAGTAAGTTCTCCTTGGAATGTTAATGACCTCGGCATTGTCTTCGATTAGTTTGTACACGTGGCTACTAATCGCTAGTTGCCGGTTGCCAGCCGGTTGCCATGCGATTTCGTCGGCTTCGTCGTCTGGAGGCCAGGCGCCGCTCTTCGTTCTGCTGCTAGACGGCCTTCGCTGGGATTATCCGTTGGATTCCAATCTGACTGGCTTTTCTCGCCTCAGGCAGCGTGGCGCTTCCGTTCTGCCGTTGAGACCAGTGTACCCTAGCCTGTGCCTGCCCAACATCTACTCCATGTTTACCGGTGAGTTCTTTATTGCTTGAATCCTGAAACCGCGAATCCCAAAAATGGAAAGTAAAAATCCCAAATCCCCAAAAATATTTAATCTGAGACTCCCAAATCCCCAAAAATATTTAATCTGAGAATATCCCTAATCGTTAAAATCCCGAATCTAAGAATCCCAAATCCTGAATCTGAGAATCCCAAATCCCAATATCCTGAATCAAAGAATCCTAATCCCAAAATCCTGAATCAAAGAATCCTAATCCCAATATCCTGAATCAAAGAATCCTAATCCCAAAATCCTGAATCAAAGAATCCTAATCCCAAAATCCTGAATCAAAGAATCCCTAATCCCAAAATCCTGAATCAAAGAATCCCTAATCCCAAAATCCTGAATCTGAGAATCCCAAATCCTGAATCTGAGAATCCCTAATCCCGAAATCCTGAATCAAAGAATCCCTAATCCTAAATCCCAAATCCTGAATCTGAAAATCTTAAATCTCAAAATCCGGAATCCGAGAATCCCAAATTTAAAATGGTCCAGTATCTAGGCATCTCAATTTCCAAAATCTTAAAAGTCTTAGAATCCGAAATCTGTTGAATCCGGAATTTCGAAATCTATGTTTATCAATACTAAATTTTATTAATTATTTCCTAAAATCTCTACACTACTATTAGTACTAATTTGCATTCCTTAAGGCGTCTATCCTCACCATCACGGCCTGGTTGGCAATGAAAACTACGACCCATCGTTGGATGCCATATTCAATAAGAGTTCGCCCGGTCTGATGTCGCTTCTGCACACCGAACTGGGAGTTGAGACACTGTGGGACTCGCTTTCGAGGGTAGGCAGGCGCAGCCTGTTATATTACCTTCCCGGTTGCGCCTACTCTGGCAACTACGGTCCATCCGTGTGCGCCAGGCCCTATCGCACAATGGCCCCTTTAGAAGAGGTTCAATCGGCATTGTTAGAAGGTGAGATAAATATTGCCGATATGTTGAGTAGATAACTTTATAGATTGCTTTATACTGTTAGTAGTGTTTCTGGAACAATTTTCTATACCTTCTACTTTCAGTAGCTAAAATTCTGCTAATTAATTTTACTTTCCTCCATCAATAGTCTCAACATCTTATTTTCTACGCCCTGTTATTTTCACCTCGTCGATTGGTAAAAGCTAAACAAAAATTACACAGAAAAACTACTATAAGTACTGTAATTGATTGATATAAATAGAATTTGCCTTTTTTCTTTAGAACTCCCTGCCTTTGCGCCAATATGTTAGGTAAATACGTAACTTTCTTGTTAGTTAAAAGTACAACTATCATTGTTGCTGTAGTCAGTAGTCTGTTTTGGTCTTTCTTGACAATAAACTTTGCTCCGTAGTAGTAAATTAATAAATTTGTGAATTTGCCGATATGTAGAGTCGTTTAGATTTTTAGATAAAAACATTGTTAGCATAAGATTCTAATTTCTCTACTGTTAGTAGCGAGCTAAGATATTTGTTACTAAATAATGTTGAACCAGCTAACTCATGACGCAATATGAAATGCACGCGCAGGTGCAAAATCGATGCGCAATGGCTACGCCGATTTAGTGGTGCTGTACGTCGATCTGCTAGACTGGGGCGGGCATCGGTTTGGCCCCGAGTCTGCCACTAATCGGCGCCGGCTTCTGCGTCAGATTGACGTGCTGGTCAGGTTGGCTACTAAGCAGATTGTTGACAGCGACTGGGGCGCCAGCGCCGGCGCTCACCTGCTGGTGATTGGGGATCACGGCATGTCCGGGGTGGTCAAGGCTGATCGGGCTGATCTGCAGAATTTCGCTAAGCACTCCGATGTGCTGCGGGTTGTGCACGTTGGGGCCGCTGTGGGCGTGTGGCCAGTGCCCGGCAAGAATCAGAGCCTGTGGCAGATGATGCAGGTGAGTGAGCGAGTGATTGAGTAAATGGCTGAGTGAGTGAATAAGTGAATTGATGAGTGAGTGAGTGAGTGAGTGAGTGAGTGAGCAAGTAAACGAGGGAGTGTGTGAATGATTGAGTGAATGGGTGAGTAAATAAGCGAGTGAATGGTTGAGTGAATGAGTGAGTGAAAGAGTGAGCGAAGTAGTGATTAGATAGGTGAGTGAAGAAGTGAATGAATGGTTGAGTTAATAAGTGAGTGAGTGAATGGGTGAGTAAAGGAGTGAGCGAATAAGTGAGTGAATAAGTGAGCGAATAAGTGAGTGAATAAGTGAGTGAATAAGTGAGTGAATAAGTGAGTGAAAACGAACCCAACCCCACCGCCGCAGCTGATGCAGAGCCAGCACCCGCACGTGGAGGTGCTGACAGACGCCCAGCTGATCAGCCGTTTCTACCCTCGGGTGGCCAACCAGCCTGAGCAGCCGGCGGTCAGCGCCCGCCTGCCGCCGATCTCTCTGCTGGCCGAGCCGGGCATTTTCGTAGAAACATTCCACCGGCACTATCCCAGCTATTCCAGCGGGCCGGCCAGGGGCTGGCACGGCTACGACCCGGTTGCTAAGGATATGCACACGGCAGTGTTAGTAGCCGGGCCTCTGGTTCAGCCTGGCAAATTCCTGAGCAATGCTACTATAGGCTTCGATGCAGTAGAGAGTCTGGATGTTTATCCGTTGATGAGGCGCCTGCTAGGATTGAAGGATAGCGAGCAGCATTATCGGAATCGGATCTGGCGACGTCAGAGCAGCTCTCGACTGCTCGGCGACCTGCTGCTAAAGGATGATGATGACCCCGCCTCGGGTATGGAGAGGAAACACAACGACGAATCAGCGGCCCTGATGCTCGATAGACTCAACGCCAAGTCGCCTACTTCCGGTGCAGAATCTGTAATCTGTCGGTCTTCTTCTAGTAGCAGTGCAGCGGCGATTCTGCTGCTGATGACGCTGCAGCTGGTTTTTGAACTCTGACAATTTTGCTAGTTGTTTCCCAGTGAGGATATTAGCTGAGTGCTTTATTGCACCAATATGCATAGATGCATTGCTCAATTCCGTCTTCTTCTGATTCTGCTTCTTCTGCTTCTTCTGCTTCTTCTGCTTCTTCTGTAGCTGATTAGCTACTGTGTCAATATTTCTGTAGCCTCCAGCTCTTTCAAGCCCTCTTATACTGAGTCTCACTTTGAGCCTCTTCATTTCCTGCTCTACCATTGCTTCCATTCTCTACTTACTCTCCTTTCTCTACCTACTCTCCATTCTCTACCTACTCTCCCTTCTCTACCTACTCTCCCTTCTCTACCTACTCTCCATTCTCTACCTACTCTCCCTTCTCTACCTACTCTCCATTCTCTACCTACTCTCCCTTCTCTACCTACTCTCCCTTCTCTACCTACTCTCCCTTCTCTACCTACTCTCCCTTCTCTACCTACTCTCCCTTCTCTACCTACTCTCCCTTCTCTGCCTACCCTCCCTTCTCTACCTACTCTCCATTCTCTACCTACTCTCCCTTCTCTACCTACTCTCCCTTCTCTGCCTACCCTCCCTTCTCTACCTACTCTCCCTTCTCTACCTACTCTCCCTTCTCTACCTACTCTCCCTTCTCTGCCTACCCTCCCTTCTCTACCTACTCTCCATTCTCTACCTACTCTCCATTCTCTACCTACTCTCCCTTCTCTACCTACTCTTCATTCTCTACCTACTCTCCCTTCTCTGCCTACTCTCCCTTCTCTACCTACTCTCCCTTCTCTACCTACTCTCCCTTCTCTACCTACTCTTCATTCTCTACCTACTCTCCCTTCTCTGCCTACTCTCCCTTCTCTACCTACTCTCCATTCTCTACCTACTCTCCATTCTCTACCTACTCTCCCTTCTCTGCCTACTCTCCCTTCTCTACCTACTCTCCCTTCTCTACCTACTCCATTCTCTACTCTCCTGTCTTTACCCTCCTTTCACTCCCTGCCTCATTTTGATTTTGAACACCAAAGATGATTTATTTTCAACGCCAACCCTCTCTTTTACCAACGCATGCAGCGGTACACATTAATAAGACTGAAGGCTCCTTGCCTACATAGTTTTTCCTACAAAGCTTTCGAAATGTCGTCAATAATTGGCGGCATTGTATTTTAACTGACTTCTGACGGAGCTATAGATAATTTTTTATCAAATTACTTTGCGTTTTGCAAAGAATAAGAATTGCATTTGTTAAGCAAATTTAGACAAAAAATTAATGGGGCCTATATACGGTGTACAAGGATTGTTTATTTATGTGCACTTTTATTTTGAAAGAAAAGATTGCAAACCCGTTAGCTTGTATTTTCTGCTATTGTCTCCCCTTGTGATTTTATAATCTTTTGAGCAAATGTAGCTTTGCCGAAATTAGCTTCCACTGTTACTATGAAAAAGTTTACCTAATTTAGCTACTGTAAGTAGCATTCTTGAGTTTAGTAACTTAGTATTTATCTTTAAAAATTATGAATACAAATTGTCCCTTATAAAGTATCGAACTAAATTATGTAGCCCAAGCAAAATTATCTTTATTAATTAAATTAGCTACTGTCTACTCTTAGTAGCAATCTTTGTTTTATTAAGTAAATTAGTATATTATTGTATAATTTCTGTATGCATCTGCTTCGAATACTTTAGGTAGGTTTAGAATGGCTGTTTTACAGTTTGCCGTGTAGTTATTAACAAATTTTCATGTGATTTCCAATGCAAATAGCTTATTAGTATATTTTATTGTTTGAATTTTTTTTGCTTGAAGTTCTTTTTAGTTCATTAAATACTAGATTAATCTGTCAGTCTTTTAATTACCTAGAAATATTTAAGGTCACCAATACTTTTTCTCATAGCTAAGGTGCTCTTTTAAGCTTGAGTAAGCGCGCGTGCGTGAGTAGCAGTTTTTCTGTAGAACAGCAATTAGTTACAGTTTTAGAAAATTAACAAAACAGTGCGTTTTTTCTTCTTTCAATCTCTGCTTTTTTATCTCGTGTCTGTCTATCCGGTCTGCTTCAGCAATTGACTTGTGCACACCATCATATATATAGTACTAATAGTAAGTAGTTGATATAAAATGCAGCTGTTGAATTATACTATTGATTCGATTCGAATCTGAATACCTTAAGCATTTAATTGAGCTGGCTCAAAACTTTTATGTAGTTATAGATCATATTAGTTTTACTACTACTACTACTACTAATGATAATAATAATAGTTGTAGAAACATATTTTAGCTAACAAAATGGAGTAATTCATTCTTTTATTTTTTGCCTCCTACTTTACTTTTAGATTGATGTGTTAAAAAGTAATAATTAATTTCCCTGTCTCACCGCTGCACATTTGTTGTTTATGAGTGGTTTTGTAAGGGCAATTGAATGCACAGGCCCATGAATTTTTGCCTTTCAGTGAGAGGCGGTCAATGTACATTAGAGAGAGCGCGTCAGTGTACATTAGGGAGAGAGAGGTCAATGTACATTAGGTAGAAAGGGTCAATGTACATTAGGTAGAGAGAGTCAATGTACATTAGGTAGAGGGAGTCAATGTACATTAGGGAGAGCGGGCCAGCGTACATTTAGTGTGAAAGGGTCAATGTACATTAGAGAGAGAGTAAATTTACATTAGGGAGAGAGGATCAATGTGCATTAGGGAGAGAGGGTCAATGTACATTAGGGAGAGAGGATCAATGTACATTAGGGAGAGAGGGTCAATGTACATTAGGTAGAGAGAGTCAATGTACATTAGGGAGAGAGGGTTATTGTACATTAGGGAGAGAGAGTCAATGTACATTAGGAAGAGAGTCAATGTACATTAGGAAGAGAGGGTCAATGTACATTAGGGGAGTGGTCCTGTATATTTAGTAAGAGAGTGAATGGGCTATAATATTCACGTTTGTTTTTACTTAATTACGCAATTGAACTAAACAGCTGAAGAGATAAAAGTTATTTTTCAATTAACTATTTGTCGTTTTTTGTTTTTCACAGTGAAAAAAAATATTGAAACTTTGCAAATGTGGTCAATGCACATTCGCACGCGCCCACAGCATAGTTTAGCTTAGCTTAATATTTTAAATTTTAGTCGCGCCTTTCTGTCAGCTTTTTGATATTTTTCACTTCGTTTATTGTTTGTTTTATTCAGTTTAAACAACAGCACGAACAAATACACAAGGCAATCAATATGTTGGTTTACCTGGGCGACCACAAGGTTGATTTTGGGTAATTTACTGCGAAAGCTGTTTGTTGCTTTCACCTTGGTTTGGCCATTGCGCTTCTTTTTGAACAACAAAACATTTCTGTGTTCTTTTCATTTCCTAATCGACATGATGTAAGCATGATGTAGTGATGTAGGCTTACATGTTGATGTAAGCCATAGCTACCTGTAATAGCTGTCATTATGACCGCAGCCATCACAGTGACCTGCAGGCTGCCATACATGTACATGTAGCTACCTGTGCTGTCCCTATGACCGCAGTCATCACTCACAGTGACCTGCAGGCTGCCATAGCTACCTGCGCTGTCATTATGACCGCAGTCACCAGTGACCTGCAAGAGCTTCCATAGCCACTTGTGCTGTCATTATGACCACAGTGACCTGCAGGCTGCCATAGCCACTTGTGCTGTCATTATGACCACAGTGACCTGCAGGCTGCCATAGCCACTTGTGCTGTCATTATGAACGCAGTCACCACAGTGACCTTCAGGATGCCATAGCCACTTGCTGTCATTATGACCACAGTCACCGCAGTGACCTGCAAGAGCTTTCATAGCCACTTGTGCTGTCATTATGACCACAATTGACCTGCAAGAGCTTCCATAGCCACTTGTGCTGTCAATCCCTGTCATTATGACCACAATTGACCTGCAAGAGCTTCCATAGCCACTTGTGCTGTCAATCCCTGTCATTATGACCACAATTGACATGCAAGAGCTTCCATAGCCACTTGTGCTGTCCCATGACCTGTAGGCTGCTGTCTATGTTCTTGAAATGCTAAACGATTGTGCAGCAAAGCGTTGAAATTTAAAGAATTAGGATGCTGCATCTGCTCATTAGCATCTAGGTGTTTGTACTGAATTTCTTACAAATTACAGGAAAGATATTTTTACAATCAATAATCTCACACTAAATTCTCGAATCTAGAATCGAATGAATCCCACGTGAATCGATTTCGCCAAATTGGTCAATGAGTAACAGTTGCTAGTAGGTAATAAAGCCTTGCTAATCATTTTAACAAGTCAATCGAGAAAACAACTGAAGGACAAAAATAATCATTCGGTTTAAAGAAACGTCAGCAATAGCAAAAAGGTGTTGCATTGAATCTTAACTGTTAATGCGGTTATCGAATTGTATTTGTGTATAATTTAAACAGCGAACTTTGCTTCGGTACAGTGGCGCTACTTTTAATAATAATTTAGTTATTAGCGCCAAAAACAGCTGCGAGATTATTTACTTGAAAAAACAAACGCAATTTATAGAAAACTTTAACCGGGACAAGCAGCAATTTGAAGTTTTGAATTTTGAAATTTATCAATGAATAATTCAGGTCCAAATAGTTAAGCAGCTACAGAATCAATAAATAATCGATAACCGACCGATTAATAACGAAAATGAAGTAACTCTAAATAGATAATGACAACCATTATCGATACTTAATTAACTCACTAATAGCAACATAGTTCATATTATTAGTTTAAATATCGATTATCAGCGTGCTGAAAATTGGAACCAATGGAAGCTATTCCTATAATCAATAAACGAAATCGATAGTTAACAAAAATCGATAATCCTGCCTAACACAATCCTGACACACTAAACCTGCTACTAACACAATCTAAACCCAATTAACAAAAATCGATAATTGCTACTAACACAATCTTAACCCAATTAACAAAAATCGATAATTGCTACTAACACTATCTAAACCTAATTAACAAAAATCGATAATTGCTACTAATAACACAATCTAAACCCGATTAACAAAAATCGATAATTGCTACTAACACAATCTAAACCCAATTAACAAAAATCGATAATTGCTACTAACACAATCTGAACCCAATCAGCGAAAACCGATAATCGCTAGTCAATCTCGCTCAATGATGAAACAGCCTAGTATTAGAGAATGCGATCTCAATGCCGTGCTGACCGCAAGCCTCCAGCACTTCGGCGTCGTTAGCGGAGCCGCCCGGCGCCGACACAAATTTGACGCCCGACTTGGCCGCCCTGTCGATGCTGTCACGGAACGGGAAGAACGCGTCCGAACTCAGACAGACGCCCGTCAGCTTCTCCAGCCAAACCCGGCGCTCTTCCGGCCCCAGCGGCCGAGTAGCCGCGTCCTCCAGCAGCTCGGCATCGCCGGACAGCAGTTCGTCGGCAACGAACCGATCGATATAATTAGCAATCTCCGGTCGTTTCACGCCGCGTTTAAAACGCAACTCAGCAGCCCTCGGATGCCGGCGCAGCCACCAATTGTCAGCTTTGCTGGCGGCCAGGCGGGTGCAGTGAACTCGCGACTGCTGCCCGGCGCCGATGCCCACGACTTGGCCGTCCTTGGCCAGACACACGCTGTTGGACTGCGTGTACTTCACGGCAATGGTGGCCACAGTGAGGTCGCGGCGAGCGTCAGCGGAGAATTTGGCGAACATCTCCGCCGGGTCGATGCGAGCGTCGTTGCGTCGCTGGCGCAGGCGGAGGCCGAACAGGGTGCGCGATTCTTCCAGTGCTGCGGGTGGAATGCGCCGCTAAAATATGTACTTTTAGCTACTCAACTGAACTGACCTTTACTCACCCCTGGCTGCCATTTGAGACCTAAGAGCCGATGCTTACTGTCATTCTAAAGCCCAGTTTACGGTAATCTACTCGCTAATCTACACATCTACTCTCTCTACTTTGTCCATATCTATTTTATTCTCTCCCTATCTCCCTTATCTGCTCTCCAATCTCTCCCTATCGAGTCTCGAGTCTCTCCCTATCTACTCTCCAGTCTCTCTCTATCTACATTACAATTTCTACCTATCTACTCTCAAGTCTCTCTCTATCTACATTACAATTTCTACCTATCTACTCTCAAGTCTCTATCTATCTACTCTCCAGTCTCTCTCTATCTACATTACAATTTCTACCTATCTACTCTCAAGTCTCTCTCTATCTACATTACAATTTCTACCTATCTACTCTCAAGTCTCTATCTATCTACTCTCCAGTCTCTCTCTATCTACATTACAATTTCTACCTATCTACTCTCAAGTCTCTCCCTATCTACATTACAATTTCTACCTATCTACCCTCAAGTCTCTATCTATCTACTCTCCAGTCTCTCCCTATCTACTCTCCAGTCTCTCTCTATCTACATTACAATTTCTACCTATCTACTCTCAAGTCTCTCCCTATCTACTCTCCAGTCTCTCCCTATCTACTCTCCAGTCTCTCCCTATCTACTCTCGTCTCTCCCTATCTACTCTCCAGTCTCTCCCTCATTTACTCTCCAGTCTCTCCCTCATCTACTCTCCAGTCTCTCCCTCATTTACTCTCCAGTCTCTTCCTCATCTACTCTCCAGTCTCTCCCTATCTACTCTCCAGTCTCTCCCCCATTTACTCTCCAGTCTCTCCCTATCTACTCTCCAGTCTCTTCCTCAGTTACTCTCCAGTCTCTTCCTCATCTACTCTCCAGTCTCTCCCTATCTACTCTCCAGTCTCTCCCTATCTACTCTCCAGTCTCTCCCTCATTTACTCTCCAGTCTCTCCCTATCTACTCTCCAGTCTCTTCCTCAGTTACTCTCCAGTCTCTTCCTCATCTACTCTCCAGTCTCTCCCTCATCTACTCGCCAGTCTCTCCCTCATCTACTCTCCAGTCTCTTCCTCATGTATCTCCTCCCGGCAACTCACGCGGCTGGAAGTCCGGATCCATAGCCAGTATGCAATACTTGCCGCCCTTCTTCTTTTGCAACAATTCAAAGGCGTCGGGCTCGTAGCCGGGCGCAATAATTCCATCCGACACTTCCCTAGAAATCACCCTGGCCGTGGCCAGGTCGCACGGGTCGGACAGGGCGATAAAGTCGCCAAAGGAGGACATTCGATCGGCCGAGCGAGCTCTGGCGTAGGCAACGGCTAGCGGGGTCAGTTCGGCGGCGAGGTCGGCCACCATACAAGCAGCTGCAGTCTCCGGATCGATCGGCAGGGTGCCGATTGCCGCACCGGCAGGCGAGACGTGTTTAAACGATGCAGCGGCCGGGGCGCCGAGAGCTTCGCGCAGTTCTCGAACTAGTTGCCAGGCGTTCAATGCGTCTAGGAGATTCACGTAGCCTGGCGAGCCGCATTTGGTTACTATGGGCAGGCTGAGGCCAAGCGGATGAGAGATGCTGGCCGGTACCTGATGGGGATTCATGCCGTACCTGGGTGGTGTAGGCGAATATTTAATTAGCTACTAAGAAATTACTTTCGATTTAGTATATGTGGACTAGGACATTCTGCCCTCTTTGGAGGCCGGAGGCGGTTAGTGTCTTGCAGCGGATAAACAAAAACCAAATAAACACAAATAGAAAAAACAATGCGAATTTTGTTGAATTTGAAAATTTCCTACTTACCCTAACCCTAACCCAATTCCCATATTTTTACTATAAGTAGAGTATTTAGCATGTAATTGTAAACGCAAAGTACCTATTCTGTTATTTCCACTGTATTTCTTCTGTATGTAGTAGATAAGCAATACGACAGACCCTATTAACTCACCTTAACGGTATGAAATTAATATCCTGATATTGGCCAAAATAGGCCCGACCAAAATAGCCCGCAATTGCAGCATCGTAGTCAGACGTGTGACAGAATGCTTGAACAGCCAGCCGCTTTCGAGTGGCCGCAGTCACCTCGTGTCCGCCATCCGGAGCGGCCAGCTCAGTCAGGATGGCGTCATAGTCTCCGGGCTGGCAGACCACAACAACTCGACAATGATTCTTAGCGGCCGCGCGTAGCAGAGCCACGCCGCCGATGTCTACGCTTTCAATGGCTTGACTGGGATCCACGGTGTCCGAAGCCACCACGGATTGAAATGCGTACAGGTTGCAGACCACCATGTCAATTTGACGCAGGCCTCTGGCCGACATATCGGCCGCGTCGCTGGGATTGTCCGAACGGGACAGGATCCCGGCGTGGATGGCCGGATGAAGCGTCTTGACTCGGCCGCCCAGCATCTCGGGAAAGCCGGTGAGATCGCTAACCTGACCGAATGCAACCCGTTTTTTGAGCAGATATTATTTGTGGATGAGTTTATTAAATTAAGAGATCAGAGGTATCGATTATACTTTTTAACCTTGAGTTCGACATTACAAGGAAACTTCAGCGAGTCACTAAACTCTCAAGGACAATTCAGTGACTCACCAAACCTACAATGACATTTCAGTGACTCACCAAACCTACAAGGACAATTCAGTGACTCACCAAACCTACAATGACAATTCAGTGACTCACAAACCCTCGAGGACAATTCAGTGACTCACAAACCCTCGAGGACAATTCAGTGACTCACAAACCCTCGAGGACAATTCAGTGACTCACAAACTCTCAAGGACAATTCAGTGACTCACAAACCCTCGAGGACAATTCAGTGACTCACAAACCCTCGAGGACAATTCAGTGACTCACAAACCCTCGAGGACAATTCAGTGACTCACAAACTCTCGAGGACAATTCAGTGACTCACCAAACCCTCGAGGACAATTCAGTGACTCACCAAACCCTCAAGGATATTTCAGTGACTCACCAAACTCTCAAGGACAATTCAGTGACTCACAAACCCTCGAGGACAATTCAGTGACTCACCAAACCTTCAAGGACAATTCAGTGACTCACAAACCCTCGAGGACAATTCAGTGACTCACCAAACTCTCAAGGACATTTCAGTGACTCACCAAACTCTCAAGGATATTTCAGTGACTCACCAAACTCTCAAGGACAATTCAGTGACTCACCAAACCCTCGAGGATATTTCAGTGACTCACCAAACTCTCAAGGACAATTCAGTGACTCACCAAACTCTCAAGGACTATTCAGTGACTCACCAAACTCTCAAGGATATTTCAGTGACTCACCAAACTCTCAAGGATATTTCAGTGACTCACCAAACTCTCAAGGACAATTCAGTGACTCACCAAACCCTCGAGGATATTTCAGTGACTCACCAAACTCTCAAGGACAATTCAGTGACTCACCAAACCCTCGAGGATATTTCAGTGACTCACCAAACTCTCAAGGACAATTCAGTGACTCACCAAACCCTCGAGGACACTTTAGTGGCCCAACAAACTTTTAAAGACATTTCGACAACACACTAGGACTCTCTAAGACCCGCCAATGATCCAGGAATCCTCTGGGACACTTTAGAGGCCCATTAAACATTCTGGGACTTTTCAGTGACCAAAAAAGCTTTTTTAGTGACACTTCAGTGAACCAATAAAAAGCCCTGGCTTCGCTTCCAATCCCAGTGACCCTACCTCTTGCACAGGAATGCCAGCCTGAGACAGGACAGATGCAGTGCCACCCGAAGATACAAGATCGTAGCCATGCCGTTGAACCAGCTGGCGAGCAAAGTCAACTAGGCCAGACTTGTCAGTAACACTTAGCAGAGCCAATCGACGCCCTTGACCGCGCTTGTCGCCACTGTTGCCAATGTCAACATTGCCGGAAGCTGCTGGCTTGCTAGAGGCCGAGTCCATTTGCTGTCTCTTATGCGTTGATTTGAGCGTAAGATTATTTAATTTCAAGGATCTGAAAGAGAAGATAGTTTGATAATTAATCGGGGATCTACCAAATGCAATGTGATTTTGGTAATTACATATAAACCTTCCAGACATAATACTTAATAGGGTAGATTTTTTTACATTTTTTCAAGTCCTTTATCATATAAATCATACTTCATTATCGTAATTAGTAATTTTTCACAGGAAGACTACCAGTTCTCATTCTACGACAATTGAATATCGACATTTCGATTGTCACAAATTGAATTTGTGACAACCCTAACCTAAACCCTGATTCCTCAACCCTAACCTAACCCTGATTCCTCAACCCTAACCTAACCCTGATTCCTCAACCCTAACCTAAACCCTGATTCCTCAACCCTAACCTAAACCCTGATTCCTCAACCCTAACCAAAACCCTAATTCCTCAACCCTAACCTAACCCTGATTCCTCAACCCTAACCTAAACCCTGATTCCTCAACCCTAACCTAAACCCTGATTCCTCAACCCTAACCTAAACCCTGATTCCTCAACCCTAACCTAAACCCTGATTCCTCAACCCAAACCTAAACCCTGATTCCTCAACCCTAACCTAAACCCTGATTCCTCAACCCTAACCTAACCCTGATTCCTCAACCCTAACCTAACCCTGATTCCTCAACCCTAACCTAAACACTGATTCCTCAACCCTAACCTAAACCCTGATTCCTCAACCCTAACCTAAACCCTGATTCCTCAACCCTAACCTAAACCCTGATTCCTCAACCCTAACCTAAACCCTGATTCCTCAACCCTAACCAAAACCCTGATTCCTCAACCCTAACCAAAACCCTAATTCCTCAACCCTAACCTAACCCTGATTCCTCAACCCTAACCTAAACCCTGATTCCTCAACCCTAACCTAACCCTGATTCCTCAACCCTAACCTAACCCTGATTCCTCAACCCTAACCTAAACACTGATTCCTCAACCCAAACCTAAACCCTGATTCCTCAACCCTAACCTAACCCTGATTCCTCAACCCTAACCTAACCCTGATTCCTCAACCCTAACCTAAACACTGATTCCTCAACCCTAACCTAAACCCTGATTCCTCAACCCTAACCTAAACCCTAATTCCTCAACCCTAACCTAAACCTTAATTCTCAACCCTAAACCCTAACCTAATTCCTGAACCCTAACCTAATTCCTGAACCCGAATGCCGAACCTAAATCCTAATTCCTAAACTTGAACTCCTAAACCCTCAGCTAAACTCCTATCTGTAACATGTAAAATTTCGACAGTCAATTATCGTGTTTCCATTGCTTACTGTCGCCGTCTTTAGCGCCGAGAATTCACGTGACGAGTATAAAAATACATTTGTTATCTCTTATCTTAGATTGATATAAACTCAGAGGGGTAACAGGGATGAATGTACACTAAGCTTGCGCAGTGTACATTTGTGCGTACTTTCCTTACACCTGTTCAACTGTCAACCGATCCAACAACAAATCACTGGAACCGGAAATGTTTATTTACAGAACAAACTACTGTAAGTAACACAATCAAATTAATAACAATAAAACCGATAGTTTATTCGTAATATAAAATATAATGATCAATATTGCATTCTTTATTCAAAATCGCACTTAATTTTACAGAATTTTTTAAAAAATTATTCAGCACCAAATTTGTGTAAATATAAGTGGAATTAACAATACTAGAATAATACTAGATAATACTAAAAATATTGATTTATTATGCAAAAGTAATCAACGATAAAATTTGAACAATCGCTTAAATATATAAAATTTATGAGACCGCCAAATTTTATTACAGCATTTTTCATTTTATTTTAAAAGTCGAGCATTCAATTAGCTTCGGCTATTGTCTATGGCCAAAACCGTGCAAGGGGAGCGCGTTAAGCGTTGAGGGTGTTGTAGCCTAGTGGTTAGAGCGTTCGATTTACGACTTGAAGGTCGGGGGTTCGATTCCTGATACCACTCGGAACAATTTGTGTCCTTGAGCAAGACACTTAACTCTGCATTGCTTCAGTTTACCCAGCTGTAAAATGGGTGCCAGCATTAGCTGGGGTAATTGAGGCTGTGTGGCGACCCCCAGTCCTTGGATGAACAGCCGTACGCAGCCTTCAGATGCGACGCTCAGCTGTCGGTTGCCTATCTGGCCATTAGGGCGGGTGTAATCAATTATAACCAGATGTGTCTTCACGTACAGTGAAACAGACGGTGTTTTGACCATAGACAAAAGTAAAAAGATGGCAGTGTCGAATTCTTAAATAAGAATAAATAAATAGTATAAATAGTCATTTCCCTCATTAACGAGTGGATTTAGCATCGCCGGACGCTACGGATTCAACAGCACGCAGAGCTTCTCTAGTCTGACTGAGCAAATCCATCAGCTGATGCTTCGTACACACAAATCGAACTCCAATTGGCTGCCCGACAGTCGCCAGGCCAAGCTGATAATGAACTGGCTCATCTGACCGACCAGAATTGGCGGCACCCGTTTCGTAGACTAATCGCCATTGGGTGTCAACAATGTGACCCAGCGACGCCTCTTGCCCAGTTGCCAGGGGAGCTAGCAGAGCTCGACGCTCGAGACTAGGCCAGGCCGAGCTGACACAATCAGTCAGCACTGACAGGTGTTCGCCAATCAAGCCGCGCTCCTCCGCGCAGGCTAGCAATACTTTCAAGCTCACACCGCGACTCAATGCTTCAGCTAGTAGGGCGCAGAGCACTGAACAGATTTCTTTGTCTAAAGGATCCGATGGAGCAGCTGGGGCGGCTTCGTTATTGTCAGACTTTTTAAACCAATCTCTATCACTGGAATAGTGCAA
>NIVC01000218.1:80406-120406 GCA_002269645.1 Macrostomum lignano | reverse complement strand
GTCGGCGAGTTGAACGCCGTCGCGAGCGAAACTGGCGAGGTCGGCAACGTGGCGCCGCCCGCCGAGCTGCTGCTGCGCTGGCCCAATTGGATCTTCCGGGTGGCGCCGGGGACCATGAGGCTCACCAGCATCGAGCCCCAGCCGTACCAGAGGGCACGCTTCGGGTCGGGACGCTGAACTGCCGCACTCTCAAGGCCACATGGCGGAGAGGGCTGCTGGCGAGGCTAGCGCTCGACCTCAGCTGTGATGTCATCGCACTACAGGAGGTGTCTATCAGAGCCGACCCCGGACTTCACTGTGAGGACCTGGGCGCCGGTTGGACACTCTGGTACACCTCAGCGGATGAGCGAGGCCGTGGAGGAGTTGGAGCGCTGATCGGACCGAGGCTGCAGCAGAGCTGTCGCTGCATCTCCCTGTCTTCTCGGCTGCTTCGGGTCGACGTCCGGCTTCGCGGCCGGAACACCCGCCTGTTCTGCGCGTATGCGCCGCCTGCTACCCGCTCCGATGAGGCTCAGGCCTTCTTCGAGCAACTCTCGGTGCGGGTGGAGGAGATGGCGCAACGTGACACAGTGGTCATTCTCGGAGACCTGAACGCAGTTCTGCGTAGGTCCGAGCGATCGCTGTTTGTGACAGCGCGCGAGAACGGCAACACCGGAGCGCTAGAGGACTTCCTGGAGAGACAGGACATGGTGTCGGCCAACACCAGATTCCGCAAGTCGCCGGGCAGGCTCGCGACCTTCGTGGGCTGCAAGCGGAGGCGGCGGAACGCGCGTGGCCGGAACGCTACGCGGAGGCTGGCACAGCTCGACCACGTGCTTGTGCGCTTTCGTGAGCGCCGCCGCGTCACCAACTGCCACACCATTACGCCGCTGGCTCTGCGGTCCGACCATCGACTGCTCATCTGCGACCTTCGGCTTCGGGACCCGCTCTACCGTCCGCCAAAGCGGCCACCGCGGCGCTACTACCGCGCGCTCAGGGACGCCGAGACGCGACGTCGCTTTGCCGGTGCCTTTGTCACTGCGCTGGGCGACAAGCGTGGAGGAGCCGAGTACGCGGAGGTGAGCGCTGCAGTTCGAGCCGCTGCGGAGCAAGCAGTCCCGCTGATGCGACCGGCCCAGCGCGGGCAGCCGGTCTGGCAGGACGACCCCGCGATCGACGAAGCGAGGGAAGATCTGGAGAGGCTCCGTCTGAGTGGGCGGCCAACTCGCGAGGCGGAGGAGGCTCTGGCGGCTGTCTACCTGCAGCGGCAGCAGTCCGCTGTCGATGACGCCATCCAAGCCGTCTCTGCCGCAGGGCCCGATGCCAGAGGGCGCGTGGCCTGGTCCGCCATCAACACTCTGACGGGGCGAAAGCGGCGCATCGCGCTCAACCTGGCAGGCGACACTCCGGACGAGCGCAGGAACGAGCTGCGCGAGTTCTTCGCCGCCATTGTCAACGCGCCGCCCCCTCTGAGGCTCTGAGGCTGCCGCCGGAGACGCCGTTGCCGGCGGAGGAGAGCTTCAATGTTGCCCCAGTCAGCACAGCCGACGTTGTGAAGTTCGCTCGGCAGTCGCCGGGCGGCAAAGCGCTTGGTCCGGACGAGGTGCCCACCGAGGCGCTGCGGATCCACTGCGTGGCCACTGAGGTCGCCAGAGTGATGAACAGCGTGCTTTCCGGTGAGGTGGCGCCAAACGAATGGACCACGGCGCACATCGTCGCCATTCCAAAGAAGCCGGGCACCACCAAGCTCGAGGAGCATCGAGGCATCTGCCTACAGTCCTGCGCCGCGAAGCTGTTCAACCGCATGCTGCTATCGCGGTTACAGCCTGTGCTGGACCCGTACCTGCGACCTGAGCAGAACGGATTCCGGCCCCATCACGGCACAGTGACGCAGATCCTGGCTCTTCGACGAGTCATCGAGGAGGCGCGCATCCGCCAGTTGACCCTGATCCTGATCTTCGTCGATTTCAGGAAGGCTTTCGACTCGGTCGTGAGGGACGCGCTCCCAGAGGTGCTCCGTGCGTACAACGTGCCAGAGCTGCTGATTTCTGCTGTCATGGCGCTGTACCACGGCACGACGGCTGCTGTCTCAACACCGGACGGCCTATCGGATTTCTTCGAGACATCCTCCGGGGTGCTCCAGGGAGATACGCTAGCGCCGTTCCTATTTATTCTGGTGCTTGACTGGGTGCTACGGACTGCTCTGCCTTCCAACGACGACGGCTTCCTGCTGCGGCGACGCGTGGGTCGACGCCAACCGGAGAGACGGCTCAGCGTGCTTGGCTACGCCGATGACCTCGCCCTGCTGTCCTCGACCGTCGAGGGCGCCCAACGACAGCTGGATAGGCTGGTTGCCGTTGCGGCGAGCGTCGGCCTGGTGGTCAACACGCAGAAGACCGTCGTGCTATGCGTGCCGGACGACACCGAGGCTGCAATCTTCTGCCGAGGCGCTGACGGACAGGCGAGTGAGCTTCCAAGATGTCAGCAGTTCGTCTACCTCGGCGGTCTGGTTCCCGACGTCCGCGAGGATCTGCGGCGTCGCCGAGGACTTGCTTGGGCTGCCTTTCGTTCTATAAGGTCAGTCCTGCAGTCCGAGGCCCTACCGGACCGCCAGAGGGCGGCGCTGTTCCAGGCGGTGATCGAGACCGTCCTGTTATACAACGCCGAGACCTGGACGCTGACAGACTCGCTCGAGGCTCAAGTCGACGCGGCGCACGCTGGCCTGCTGCGCGCCGCCTTCAAGATCGGCAACGAGCGAGTCACCAACACGGCGCTCTATCATCGCGCCGGCCTGGCCCGTCCTAGCGATCTGCTGCGCCGTCGGCGACTCCAGCTGGCAGGCCACGTCATCCGCGCCGAGGCCTACTGCCCGGAGCCGGTGCAGGAGGTGCTGCTACTTACGTTGCAGGCACCCTACCGGCGGGGACAGGCGAGGACTCGGCGCTACGTCGACTGTCTGCTGGCTGACGCCGGCGCCCCGGACTCTGCCGGCGGTGCGGCTTTTGTTCGCGCCCAAGCTTTGAAGCGCGCCATCTGACGCTGCTTTTGTGATCTGGCAGCGTACTCTGTTGTTGCTGTTTGTGTGTCTGTCTATCTGTCTGTCTGTCTGTCTGTCTGTCTGTCTGTCTGTCTGCCTGTCTGTGTTAATTTCTGTGTGTCTGTCTATCTATCTGTCTGTCTGTCTGTCTGTCTGTCTGTCTGTCTGTCTGTCTGTCTGTCTGTCTGTCTGTCTGTCTGTGTGTGTGTGTCTGTCTGTCTGTCTGTAGTCTGTGTCTCAGTGTCGATCTATGTATGGGTTCTGTAAAAACCGCTACATAGGTTAAAAACAGAACAGAGCATTTCAAACCTGTCTACGCAGATCGTTGGTAGTAGCCAAATCGCACAATTTCTGCAGACACGAGGGCTGGCTTAACAGAGCCACCTGGCCATCGGGCGAGATGCTCAAATTGCCCAACAGTCTCAGCCAATCAGCCGCAGCTGATTTGCCAGATTTCGACAGCTGCTGCTCGCCAGACGGTAAGGCATTGAATCGTTCAACGAAGCGGCTTTTAACCAGGCTGGATCGGAGCTCGGGGCTGGTCAGGGCAGCGTTGGACAGAACGGAGAAGCAGGCGCGACGGATCTGCAGTGAAAGTCAAGTGAACTACTCGGTTGATAAGAGCGAGTGTACATTGGGTGGGTGGGATAGGAGGCTGATAAGAGCGAGTGTACATTGGGTGGGTGAGATAGGAGGCTGATAAGAGCGAGTGTACATTGGGTGGGTGGGATAGGAGGCTGATAAGAGCGAGTGTACATTGGGTGGGTGGGATAGGAGGCTGATAAGAGCGAGTGTACATTGGGTGGGTGGAATAGGAGGCTGATAAGAGCGAGTGTACATTGGGTGGGTGGGATAGGAGGCTGATAAGAGCGAGTGTACATTGGGTGGGTGGGATAGGAGGCTGATAAGAGCGAGTTTACATTGGGTGGGTGGGATAGGAGGCTGATAAGAGCGAGTGCACATTGGGTGGGTGGGATAGGAGGCTGATAAGAGCGAGTGTACATTGGGTGGGTGGGATAGGAGGCTGATAAGAGCGAGTGTACATTGGGTGGGTGGGATAGGAGGCTGATAAGAGCGAGTTTACATTGGGTGGGTGGGATAGGAGGCTGATAAGAGCGAGTGCACATTGGGTGGGTGGGATTGGAGTCTGATAAGAGCGAGTGTACATTGGGTGGGTGGGATAGGAGGCTGATAAGAGCGAGTGTACATTGGGTGGGTGGGATTGGAGTCTGATAAGAGCGAGTGTACATTGGGTGGGTGGGATAGGAGGCTGATAAGAGCGAGTGTACATTGGGGTGGGTGGAATCTTAGACATGGAGTGGGTTTGAGCTTGGTCAGGGTGCATGTACATTGGGGGTTTGAGCTTGGTCAGAGTGAATGTACATTAGCTGGGTGAGAACATTAAAGATCAAGACTTCAATCGTCGCAACCAACCAGATCAGCCTCGCGCCACAGCTGGTTATCCTGGCCAGCCAATCGCAGTAGAGCTTGGATCAGACCCGCAGACAGGCCGGCGCATCTGGACGGAGGCGGTGAGGTGAACACGGCTAGCAGGCGAAGGATGGCCAGCATCAGAGCCGGTTGCGTCAGCGCAGTTGGCCACAGACGTTGCACCCGATCGGCTAGGCAGCAACCAGACGCGGCGGCCAGCTTAGCTTCGGGCATCGAGTGCATCAGGTGTTGCAACAATTCGGCAGTTTGCCGAGCTTCGCTCGAAGTCAAACTGGGCCGACGAAAGGTTTCTAATAGGGCTTCAACAAAGCCGGCGTTTAATGCCGCGGTTTTAGCTGATCGCGAGGCTAATAGAAGCATCTTTAGCGCGGCTGTCAGGGTGGCGCGGTCTTCGGCGATGCCAGCGATGGCAGCGTTTGGAGAATTCGCGACTGACGATGGCAGAGTCCACAGGGTGTCGTAGCGGCGCATCAGGCGGTGGGCGAAGCGAGCGCCCAGGGTGGCGAAATTGGAGCCGGCCTGTGGAAAAATATGCTAACTAAAATTTGATACGGCTCACTCATGCATATCAACCTACCCAAATGCATTTTAACCTGCTTAAGTACACGTACACTGAAACCTACTCAGATACACTGAAACCTACTCAGATACACTGAAACCTACTCAGATACACTGAAACCTACTCAGATACACGGAAACCTACTCAGATACACGGAAACCTACTCAGATACACGGAAACATACTCAGATACACGGAATCCTACTCAGATACACGGAAACCTACTCAGATACACGGAATCCTACTCAGATACACTGAAACCTACTCAGATACACGGAAACCTACTCAGATACACTGAAACCTACTCAGATATTGAAACCTACTCAGATACACTGAAACCTACTCAGATACACTGAAACCTACTCAGATACACTGAAACCTACTCAGATACACTGAAACCTACTCAGATACACTGAAACCTACTCAGATACACTGAAACCTACTCAGATACATGGAAACCTACTCAGATACACTGAAAACTACTCAGATACACTGAAGCCCACTCAGATACGCTCAAAACTAATCTGATACATTGGAAGTTCCAACCTAATAAAATATTAACCAACCTTTTCCAAGCTTTCCGCATCTTCTCCACCCTCGCACTCTCCGCCGCCGCCACCTCTAGGCTTGTCCAGCAGCGGTTTTAAATCTGGCGAATGCAAAACAGCATGGCAGAGTAGCAGAGCAGATCTGGAGCCCTCGCTCTGACAGCCACTGCCAGCAACAGCACCAACGCAGTCGTCATAATCCAACAGGCGAGACAGCGCCGACAAACAGGCTGGCAATCGATTGGCCAGCGCCGCGGCAACGTGATTCACTGCGCCCGGGTCAACGCGACCTGTACCAACCAAAAATAGAGAAGCACTGGTTTACTACTAGATGTACGCACACAATACCTACCTTTACCGACATTGAACGAACCCAGACCCACATTGGGCCTTGACCCATACTGACCCACAAGTAACAATAAATCAATCTGAATCAAGTGAAGCCCACATGGCTTCAATAGATAGGAGACAACCCCTTACCCAACTCTCGCCCATATGTAAGCAGAGTCAAAGTTTGACAAGCCTCAGTCCACAGTCGCAGCATTGCAGGTTGTGGAGGCCGCGGCGACGACTTCCCCGACTGTCCACTTGAGCCGGCGCCCCAGCTCCAGCGCAATTTGAGCAGCCGTACCAGCCGGCCAAGCAGTCGGTCGTCGTGCAACAGTCGCGCGCGCAATCGCAAATCGTCGCAGGCCAATAGGCGAAGAAGGCGAAGCACAGAGCAGGTTGGCTGAGCCAGACGGTCGGGCAGCTGACCAGACCGAGCGCACTGCTCCAGTAGGCCCGGGTCCAGCAGGCCGATTAGTAGCGATGTCACCTGGGGAATAGGAGTGGAAATCGAACCTTTCGTTTGCTTTAGGATTTGTTAAAATCGGTTTCATAAGTTGATTGGGTCAAGATGGGCCGCAAGTCAAGGAAATTCAACTGGGTCAAATGCGGGTTGAATGGGTCATAGATGGGTTGAATGGTCAAAGACGGGCTGAATGGGTCAAATATAGGCTGAATGGGTCAAAGATAGGCTGAATGGGTCATAGATTAGTTGAATGGGTCAAAGATAGGCTAAATGGGTCAAAGATAGGCTGAATGGGTCATAGATGAGTTGAATGGGTCATAGATGAGTTGAATGGGTCAAAAATGGGTTGAATGGGTCAAAGACGGGCTGAATTGGTCAAAGACGGGCTGAATGGGTTAAAGAAGAGGATATGAGTAAATGATGGATAAAGCAGCTTCAAAACTGGGTCGTGAACTTATAGAAGTTATAGCTATGTCAAATGATTCGTCGTCTTGATAGATACATAAAAAATGCCGAAACATGCACCTTCAGCTCGGCCAGTTCCGCTGGCAATCTGTTCGGCATTAGGCAGCACAGATTTTGTAATAGTCGACAAATCCCAGCCAGCAATCGAGGCGTACAGACGCCCGGCGGTGCCTGCCGCCTAACCCCAGCGCCGGAGTGAAGGACAACGGCGCTAGGCGGCAGCTCCGGCTCGGGCCAGTAGGCTAACAACTGCCGAGCCAAAGAAGACACCAGCTGACTGCTCTCCGACGCCAGTCGCTTCTGGGCGTCCGTTCCGCTTCCAGCGGCGGCAGCTGAAGCGGCAATCAACGAGGCCAGAAGGTCGCAGGCTTGGGCACGAACTAGCGGACTGCAGCCGGCAATGGCGCCGGGCCGCAGCAGTGCCAGGCCGAGGCCCCAGGCGCCGTCGGCGCTAACGCCGGCCGATTCCAGGGCGGAATGCACGGCCGCAGCGGCTGAGTCGGAAATGCGGCACAGGCAGGCTAGGAAATCTAAAGCGGCGGCTGTTAACAGCTGGTGACGGCCGGCCACTAGTAGGCAGGCCCAGTTGAGCGGAATTTTCCAAGCGTTTAGAGGCGGCAGTGTTTGACCTTGAGCTTGGCCTTGACAATCGGCGGCTAGATTGCGCAATAGGCCTAGTAGGCACAGCAGGCTGCCGTGGCCCATAAAAGAGTCGCGAACGTCGACTCTGTCGCGTAATAATGAGTCCATCACCTGGGATAGTAGAGGGACAGGTAATGAAGAGCAATGAAAATAGATACGAATTTCGGCAACATCAAAGAGATCAAGAATACGATACTGGAAAGGCAATTAAGGTAGATAAGAATGGCGGCAACATCAAAGAGATCGAGAATACGATACTGGAGAGGCAATTAAGGTAGATAAGAATGTCGGTAACTTCAAAGAGATCGAGAATACGATACTGGAAAGGCAATTAGAGTAGATAAGAATGGCGGTAACTTCAAAGAGATCGAGAATACGATACTGGAGAGGCAATTAAGGTAGATAAGAATGGCGGTAACTTCAAAAAGATCAAGAATACGATACTGGAAAGGCAATTAAGGTAGATAAGAATGTCGGCAACATCAAAGATATCAAGAATACGATACTGGAGAGGCAATTAAGGTAGATAAGAATGGCAGCAACATCAAAGAGATCGAGAATACGATACTGGAGAGGCAATTAAGGTAGAAAAGAATGGCGGCAACATCAAAGAGATCAAGAATACGATACTGGATAGGCAATTAAGGTAGCTAAGAATGTCGGCAACATCAAAGATATCAAGAATACGATACTGGAGAGGCAATTAAGGTAGATAAGAATGTCGGTAACTTCAAAGAGATCGAGAATACGATACTGGAAAGGCAATTAGAGTAGATAAGGATGGCGGTAACTTCAAAGAGATCGAGAATACGATACTGGAGAGGCAATTAAGGTAGATAAGAATGTCGGCAACATCAAAGATATCAAGAATACGATACTGGAGAGGCAATTAAGGTAGCTAAGAATGTCGGCAACATCAAAGATATCAAGAATACGATACTGGAGAGGCAATTAAGGTAGATAAGAATGACGGCAACATCAAAGAGGTCTAGAATACGATACTGGAGAGGCAATTAAGGTAGATAAGAATGACGGCAGCGGCGAAAACTAACCTGACCAACAGCTTCTAGACAGGCTAATCTAAGCGGCTCCTCAGCCTGCAAAGGACAGGCGGTGGCCCAGTTCCAGCCAGATGAAACAGACTGCAGTTGTCCAGCATCAGCAGCAGCAGCACTTGTCGATGTAAGTCGCAACAGAGCCGATAGACAGTCGTGTAGTTGAGCCAACTGACGCAAATGCTTGCCAGCTAGTAATCTCCTAACCAGATAGAATGCCACAGTGGATACAAACGTAGCCGCGGCATCCAAATCCAATTGCTCAGTGCCGACTGCATGATCAAGTAGCAGACAGTCGGCCACAGCACCGGCCAGAGCTACAGAAGATCTCCAGGCGCGTCGTTTAGCATCCGCCAATCGTTCGCTGTCCGTATCGCAAACTAACGCGTCGCCCATAGCAACAATATAGAGCAGGACCCCGTCCGGCGGAGCCAATCGACTCAATAGCCAATTTAACAACCGTATCCGACCACTACTATTATTGTTCTGAGAAGCCAAATCGGTGAGTAGCAAATCGAGTAGGCGGCACAGCAGGCGGTAGTCAGCGCTGGAAGCTGGACGAACTCGAACGAACCTGTCGGCTGCATCAATCCAGGTAGGATTATCGTCTGAGGTGGCATCGCTATTGCTGCCATCGACACGGCTGGCTGAGCTGGGTTGCTCTTCGATCTCTTCTTCTGCTTCTTCTTCTAGGTTGCCGGATGAGCGTTGGCCGCTGGCTCTGCTTTTCGACTGCTTTTTATTGTTGTTGCCTGTATTGGGAAAAGCAGTTTAGAAGATTTATTATAATGGCAATTTAGATCAGGATTATGAGCAGGAGCAGTGCAGCGGATTAGGGGGGGGATTACGGGTCGGGTGGGTAACAATGCAGCGGATTAAGAGTTAGAGCAGAGTTAGAACAGAATAGAGCAAACTCACCATCTTCATCAAAGCTGTCCCATTCGTCTTCGTACACCGCCTGTGGACTATCAGCGTCTTCATGCTGGTACTCGGTCATCAGTCGGCAGACAGTCAGTCGATCCACTGCCCATCCAGCAACCGCATGATCTTTAGCGCCAGATAAATCTTGAATAGCTTCAGCTGCCAACCAACTGGCGCATCCGGCTCTCAACAGGTGCCAATCTAATTCGCTAAGCCGCATTCGTTCAGAATAGTCTTCTAGTACGTCTGGCTGCTTATCGGCCAGAGCTAGCAGTCTGGTCCGGCTACCGCCGGCCTGCCAAGCCAGATTCCATAGCAACCGAAGCGATCGCTGACCAGCTAGAGAATCTACACCACAGCTATCAGCTTGAGCAGCGTGGGGATTAGCTAAATCGTAGGTTGTACAGCGAAACGGCAGTTTCAAGCGTCGAACCAATCCGGCTGGTAAAGAGAAATCATTGACAGTTTTGGGCACCGGCGGCGTCATCTCGTCGTATAGCAGTAGGGCTAGCAACTGGCTGACCTCGAGCTTGCAGGATGAGTCATAGTTCAGATGCAGAGCGCAGCGTACCGCGCAAGAGTAGACTGTGTAGTCCTCGGCTAGGAGTCGGCGAACTTCGCGATTCAACAGGGCCAGGCGGCGGAGTATGGAGATACAGGCGGGCAGTACCATGCTTAGATAGGCTTCGTCTCGGCGAAGGCAGCGCTGTATTAAATCCATGGTGTACTGGAGGCCGGATAGGTTCACGATGAAGTGCCGGTGCAGGCCGGGATTCTGCAGGAATATGCTCACCTGTCGGTGACGGAATGGGGATACAAATGTTTAGAAAATTTACTTTTTAGAGATAGAGTATGAGGGAGAAACACCAAGTAAGAAGGAATTATCTAAGAGATGGGCAAGAGAGATCTGAGCGAGGGGGAAGAGGGGTCTGAGAGAGAGGAAGAGGGATCTAAGAGAGAGGAAGAGGGATCTGAGAGAGAGGAAGAGGGATCTGAGAGAGAGGAAGAGGGATCTGAGAGAGAGGAAGAGGGATCTGAGAGAGAGGAAGAGGGATCTGAGAGAGAGGAAGAGGGATCTGAGAGAGAGGAAGAGGGATCTGAGAGAGAGGAAGAGGGAGCTAAGAGGGGGAGAGGGATCTGAGAGAATAGAAAAGGGATCTGAGAGAGGGGGAGAGGGAGCTGAGAGGGGGAGAGGGAGCTGAGAGGGCGAGAGGGATCTGAGAGGGGGAGAGGGAACTGAGAGGGGGAGAGGGATCTGAGAGGGGGAGAGGGAACTGAGAGGGGGAGAGGGATCTGAGAGGGGGAGAGGGAACTGAGAGGGGGAGAGGGATCTGAGAGGGGGGAGAGGGAACTGAGAGGGGGAGAGGGATCTGAGAGGGGGGAGAGGGATCTGAGAGGGGGAGAGGGAACTGAGAGGGGAGAGGGATCTGAGAGGGGGGAGAGGGAACTGAGAGGGGGAGAGGGATCTGAGAGGTGGAATAAGGAGCTGAGAGGGGGAGAGGAATCTGAGAGAGGGAAGAGGGATCTGAGAGGGGGAGAGGGATCTGAGAGGGGGGAGAGGGATCTGAGAGGGGAGAGGGATCTGAGAGGGGGAGAGGGAACTGAGAGGGGAGAGGGATCTGAGAGGGGGAGAGGGAACTGAGAGGGGGAGAGGGAGCTGAGAGGGGGAGAGGGATCTGAGAGGTGGAATAAGGAGCTGAGAGGGGGAGAGGAATCTGAGAGAGGGGGAGAGGGAGCTGAGAGGGGGAAACACAGATCCGAGTGGCATCAGAACATTTTAGAAACTCTATAACGAAGGATGTCACATGAATGTTCCTGCCAAAAGCCATCAATCAATAAATCAATAATTCACCTGCTCTCCGGCACTTTTCCTCACAGCCGGATCAACTCCGCCCTCGGACGGGCCGCGCCGGAAAATCTCGTACACTTTATTCAATCCTTCAATCTGCATAGATGGATCTAGAGTTGACGCGGTCTCCAACTGCCTCGGCTGTTGCTGATCAACATACACTAAATTCATCATATGCTTGAGATTGACGTCGAGAAACACCGGCTGCTTCGCGTCCGAATCGGTTTCGGCCGTTAGAAAAGCGCAAGCTCGGGCTACGCCTTCGCGACGAACGTCAACGTCTGGCGAGTAGAGCAGGCGAAGACAGGCGCGCATTCGCTGTAGGCGAGACATGGCGTCGGCCACTGGGCCGGACTGGGTGCCGCAGAATGCCAGCAGGCAGCGGCCGAATCCCGACTCCAGGTCTGTGTGCGCCTGTTGGGTGCAACGAGTGTGAATGTACATGTAGCTCTATGTCTGGCCATTTCGATACATATCGCCTAGTTTTCGTCTACTGGTGGCTGCCTGTGTATTCATTAATAGCTCCCTTATTTATCGATCACGCTCTTCATCTTTTATCTCACACCCACTCCATCTATCTCCCGCTCAGTCTGTCTCCCGCACTGTCTGTCTGTCCACCACTCTATCTTCCTCTCTATCTATCTCCCTCTCTACCTGTCTATCTTCCACTCTATCTGTTTATCTCCCACTCTATCTGTCTATCTCCCACTATGTCTATCTGTCTATCTCTCACTATCTGTCTATCTCCCACTCTATCTGTCTATCTCCTACTCTATCTGTCTATCTCTCACTCTATCTGTCTATCTCCCACTCTATCTGTCTATCTCCCACTATGTCTATCTGTCTATCTCTCACTCTATCTGTCTATCTCTCACTCTATCTGTCTATCTCCCACTATGTCTATCTCTCACTCTATCTGTCTATCTCTCACTCTATTTGTTTATCATCCACTCTATCTGTCTATCTCCCACTATGTCTATCTCTCACTCTATCTGTCTATCTCCCACTCTATCTGCCTATCTCTCACTCTATCTGTCTGTCTCTCACTCTATCTGTCTATCTCTCACTCTATCTGTCTATCTCGCACTATGTCTATCTGTCTATCTCTCACTCTATCTGTCTATCTCTCACTCTATCTGTCTATCTCCCACTATGTCTATCTCTCACTCTATCTGTCTATCTCCCACTCTATCTGCCTATCTCTCACTCTATCTGTCTGTCTCTCACTCTATCTGTCTATCTCCCACTATGTCTATCTCTCACTCTATCTGTCTGTCTCTCACTCTATCTGTCTATCTCCCACTATGTCTATCTCTCACTCTATCTGTCTATCTCTCACTCTATTTGTTTATCATCCACTCTATCTGTCTATCTCCCACTATGTCTATCTCTCACTCTATCTGTCTATCTCCCACTCTATCTGCCTATCTCTCACTCTATCTGTCTGTCTCTCACTCTATCTGTCTATCTCTCACTCTATCTGTCTATCTCGCACTATGTCTATCTGTCTATCTCTCACTCTATCTGTCTATCTCTCACTCTATCTGTCTATCTCCCACTATGTCTATCTCTCACTCTATCTGTCTATCTCCCACTCTATCTGCCTATCTCTCACTCTATCTGTCTGTCTCTCACTCTATCTGTCTATCTCCCACTATGTCTATCTCTCACTCTATCTGTCTGTCTCTCACTCTATCTGTCTATCTCCCACTATGTCTATCTCTCACTCTATCTGTCTATCTCTCACTCTATTTGTTTATCATCCACTCTATCTGTCTATCTCCCACTATGTCTATCTCTCACTCTATCTGTCTATCTCCCACTCTATCTGCCTATCTCTCACTCTATCTGTCTGTCTCTCACTCTATCTGTCTATCTCCCACTATGTCTATCTCTCACTCTATCTGTCTATCTCTCACTCTATCTGTCTATCTCTCACTCTATTTGTTTATCATCCACTCTATCTGTCTATCTCCCACTATGTCTATCTCTCACTCTATCTGTCTATCTCCCACTCTATCTGCCTATCTCTCACTCTATCTGTCTGTCTCTCACTCTATCTGTCTATCTCTCACTCTATCTGTCTATTTCCCACTATGTCTATCTCTCACTCTATCTGTCTATCTACCACTCTATCTATCTCCCGCTCAGTCTGTCTTTTTATGACCCTATGACCGTCATTAATTACATATAGTTGCATACTGAATTGATTAAAAAGGCCAAAAAAAATTTACCTGCAAAACAGGCAAAACTAGCTGACAGGTTTCTACTACCCTGCGCCAGGTGTCAGCATCAGTATAGGGCCTTGATTCAAGCACACGGCAGAGCAGCTCCTGGGCCATCTCTCGTACTTCGGGCGGCGCCTCAGAGTCTAAGCCGAACATGGCGATCTGTATTGAAGTTAATTCATATTTAAACCATAAAAAAGTTTTATTATAAGACCGTTGATACAGTAGTAAAAACAGTGTCGAGTAATCGAGCTTATGATGAAGCTTTAAAGTCAAGAAGCTGTTTATTACAATCGAGCTTATGATGAAGCTTTGAACTTGAGAAGCTGTGATTACAATCGAGCTTATGATGAAGCTTTGAACTTGAGAAGCTGTGTATTATAATCGAGCTTATGATGAAGCTTTGAACTTGAGAAGCTGTGTACTAGAATCGAGCTCATGATGAAGCTTTGAAATTGAGAAGCTGTGTATTATAATCGAGCTTATGATGAAGCTTTGAACTTGAGAAGCTGTGTACTAGAATCGAGCTCATGATGAAGCTTTGAAATTGAGAAGCTGTGTATTATAATCGAGCTTATGACGAAGCACTGAACTTGAGAAGCTGTGTATTACAATCGAGCTTATGGTGAAGCATTGAACTTGAGAAGCTGTTTATTAGAATCGAGCTCATGATGAAGCTTTGAACTTGAGAAGCCTTTAACTTCGCACCTGGTACAGCACGTCCCTATCCAACAGGAACCTAGCCCGCCGAAATTCGCAACTCCCAGGCTCCATAGCCGAATCAATCGACAGGGCAGTCTGCAGCACGAACAGGCAGGTAGCATAGGTACGCTTTCTCAACGTGGCCTGCCTATGCGCCAGCAGGCCTAGCAACACGCCTCTAGCGGCCGCAGATGCCGAGTCACGCATAGCCAAAGCTCTGGAATAGGCCTGAACAAATTGCACTACAAAGCCGACGCAACCGGCCACGCCAACCGCCGGCAAAGCTACTGGCGCCACTTCGTCTAACAGTTCGAACAGTTCAACCGACGATCCAGCGGCATCCGGAGCCTGTCGAAGAAACCGACAGGCGGCCGACATGGCCAGGCCGAGACTGTCCAAGCTGCGCCGCTCAACCAGACAGTCAGCGCTGGCCGGCTCAACACCGGAAGAAAATAGCAGAGTCAATAATTGCCGCCTTCGATAATTCGATAGGCCTAATAGACTAGCTTCGCAACGGCACGCCTCTAATAATTCTTGCCTAGTAGACCTTGGCAACCGTTGCCAGGCAACATCGCTAACGCAACCGGACGAGTTAACAGCCAGGCGCATAGTTAAATCGATTAAGCAGGGTAGCAGAGTAGCGTACACTCGTCGATAAGCCAGAGCTACATCTGCTAGCGCAGAAACTTCATCGCGCAGACTCCGCCGATGCAGCACAGTGGCCCACAGGTCCAGCAGCCCAGCCAGACGGTCGGGCATAGAAGCCAGACAGGCATCCTCACCGATGCACATCCCTAGCAGGCTGGCTCCGCTCAGAGCCAATTGCAGTCTACGAGTTGACGGCGATGACGAAGCTTCAACAGTGGCCCTGCCTAGCCAGCCGACGGCAACTCCGGCCAATTCGATGGCGCACCGAGGAGCCGACCACTGCAGATCGGGATCCACTAGAGCAGTTGAATCGGCAGCGTTCCAATCTAAACTGTTATTCTCGTCTTCGTCGTTGTCCATAAAGTCTTCTGCCGCGTCGTCGCGGCCGTCTTCGTTGGCAGATTGACGTCGACGCACGGCTGAACGAGGCGGCACGTGACAATCCGGATCTAATGCCTTGGTTTGGTTTGGCTTCGCTTGGTTAGGGTATATGTACGTTCTATTATGAAACTGTGCGGGTTCTCTTCTGATTGAAACTGCCCGGGTTCTATTCTGAAACAGTCCGAGTTTTATTCTGAAACTGTCCGAGTTCTATTCTGAAACTGTCCGAGTTCTATTCTGAAACTGTCCGAGTTTTATTCTGAAACTATCCGAGTTCTATTCTGAAACTGTCTGAGTTCTATTCTGAAACTGTCCAATCTCAATTCTGAAACTGTCTGAGTTCTATTCTGAAACTGTCTGAGTTCTATTCTGAAACTGTCCAATCTCAATTCTGAAACTGTCTGAGTTCTATTCTGAAACTGTCCAATCTCAATTCTGAAACTGTCTGAGTTCTATTCTGAAACTGTCCAATCTCAATTCTGAAACTGTCTGAGTTCTATTCTGAAACTGTCCAATCTCAATTCTGAAACTGTCTGAGTTCTATTCTGAAACTGTCCAATCTCAATTCTGAAACTGTCTGAGTTCTATTCTGAAACTGTCTGAGTTCTATTCTGAAACTGTCCAATCTCAATTCTGAAACTGTCTGAGTTCTATTCTGAAACTGTCCAATCTCAATTCTGAAACTGTCTGAGTTCTATTCTGAAACTGTCCAATCTCAATTCTGAAACTGTCTGAGTTCTATTCTGAAACTGTCCGGTAAAACGTAGCCCAACAGCACATACCTGTCCCATTCTTTCGGCCAATCTGTCGCTATACAGCAGCAGAGAATCGATGGCCAGCTCGGCAACTGCCGACTCGCCGGAGTTCGCCTCCTTGCCGCCGCCTCCGCTGCCGCCAGCCGCCAAGCCAACCAGACAGGCTAGCAGTCCGCTCCTCTGTAGAAACACTTCCGCTGGAAAATCGCGAGCCAGAACGTCTTTAAAAAATCTAGCCCCAGCTAGAACTGTGGCCACCGAGCGCGATTTCAATGACGTCAATGTTGAATCGAGCACGTGACTATCTGATTCTGTCAGGGCCACCCAGGGCAGGTGATTCAATCGATAGACGTTGTCTTCAACAACAGCGCTGCCTGCTGCGGAAGCAGTTTGCTTTGCTCGACCGTGCCTACTCACAAGTAGTGAGAATTTTAAAGTAGAAAAACTATTAGTCCTGTGCAGTAAACAATAATTAGAATAGCAATAGACCTCTTTCAAAGAAAGCAATTGTCTTCTTCAATGCCAAATACATACCTAGGTTCCACTTATTACGAAAGCATTTAGACAAATATCAATTAACTGTCGGGATCAATCGTGATTTAGACAACTCCCAGTCCTGATCTAGACAAATATCAATCATGGTCTAGACAAATCCAAATCCTAGTCTAGACATCTTCCAATCACGGTCTAGACATCTCCCATTCTTGATTTAATAGACACATCGAATTCCATATCTAGACATTCCCCAATGATAGTTTAGATTTCTCAAATTTGATGTAAACATGAAAACTTAGTCTATAAAATATATATCTTATGGTATGTACACATAGTTTAGATAACGATTGTAGCCTTAAAAACACAGGCTTGTAGCATCATAAAGATATACATGTATTTACCTAATAGCTTCATGGTGATCAGCACAGCCAACACTGCTGCCATCTTGGTCAACCAGCAGCAATGATGCTGGTGGCCCAGCCTCAGCAGTAGCCGATTCTGCAGCTCCAGCTCCAGATGAGGATTCAATGCCATCAAAAAAGCCCAATAGTCCTACAGTTGGTGCTGGGCCAACAGGCAGATTTGTAGACATTTAAGCCTGTCTGTGCTTGACTGATGAAAATCTTAATGAGATTGATCCTGCAAAATAGTGTATTTAGATATATTAATAACTAATAATGATGTATTATATATTTCTATATATTTTTTTATAATATATTTATATATTATATATATTCAAGAAATTGCTTGCCATAAATAATACCTATAAATTTTACCTAATCAATGCAATAGTTTTTTTTTAAATAAATAGTTTTATCTCAAGCCTTTTTGTAACTATATCAGGTCATTTTTTCAAAAGCCATTTTACCAAAACTTATTTTCACAATACTAGGCCTAGGTTGTTTTGCTAAAAGGTTTTGAGCAAGTGGCAATAGATTTATAATGCTATATATCTAAGAATAGGATTATATCATTCTCACTATAGTGTATTACAGGTGAGTAAGGCATGTTATAAGAGGTCCAACATTTGATCTTTTCAATAGACATGTCAATAACTCATTTGATAAGTCTTTGTATAAGAATCAATATTCCTTTTATGACCTTGACATATTGTTACAATAAATTTCTGCATTTAAGACCTATTTTTTACTTCTACATTGTATTATTCTTTGTTAGGCTTACAATACAAGAATAGATATTTGCAATATATATTGGCATGTGAAATTGTAAGAATACATAAAGTAGACCTACAACTAGTATAGATATTTATAAAAATTGGCTAGGGTCTATTAAAAAATCAAACTTTTGACTTTTTAGAATATATTACTTTTAGTCCTAGAAATATATTTCTTACTCATTTATTTTAATTATTTATACCATTAAGAATGATAACATCTTCAAAAAAATCTTTTGTTAGTTTAATCAAATTCAACTTAAAGATATAAATAAAAAAGAATAAAATAAAACATTTGTTAAATCAACTTATTTTAAGCAAAAGTTTTTTAGTTCAAATAATTTTTTTTTATTATGAGTAAAATAACCTGGATTCTTTTTCAACAAAGCTTTTCTCTTCATATAATTAAAATAGTTTTGTTTAGGCTTCAAATATAGAGTATTTGTTGCTTTAATTTTTTATTTGTTTGTCTTTCTTTCTTCTTTTTATTTTATACAGCTCTTAACAATTTTTTTTTCAATTTTTATTAGAGGAAAAATGATTTTAATTTTTTTACATACAAAACTCTATATGGGCCTATAGAGCAAAAAGTTGAGGAAGAAATCTTTGTTGCTCATGGAGTTCTCAGTTATATCAAAATGTTGTGTTTTATCATTTAAAATATGAAAAGTCAATATACTTTTTAAATCCAAAAGGGGAAAGCTTTTTGAAGCTTTTTTCTATACTAAATCATAAGACAAATAAAATAGAATATGTCTTGAAATCTAAGATACTATTGCTTTTGATGAAATCTGGGCTCAAATTTATAAGGCAAGAGTAACAATTTTGCTATATTAATAATATAAAATGCCTTGTCAAAAAATCATTTTAATAATGTAAAATTTAAGGCAATATCTATATATGGGTAAAATTAATAAATGTTTTAATTTAGTTTTAAATTTTAAAGTATAAATATACCATTTAATATTTTATATCTAGACAACTCTTAAGACTAAAATAACACTAAGCCTAGCTATACTATCTATACAAGTAAGTTTTGAATGTTCCTAAATATAAAATCAGTGATAAAAATTTGATGTCTAAGGCTAAGTCTAACATTGCCCAAAGCTTAGTAACTATATATATTTATGTAACTATCTATCTTTTTTATTATAATTTAAGACCATTTAAATCAGTTTAGTAGTATAGCCTATGCTAAAGACTATGTTTTAAAGCATTAAAAAAATAAAAACATGCAATTTTTACTAGTTCCTAACATATATGGTTGCAACTATAAAGGTAGAATAAAAAACTTTGTTTTTTATGCAATTTAAAACTCATAGTAAAGCTGAATAAAAAATCTAAAAAATGATAACACAAAACTTAACAGTCAACAAAAAGTTTATATCTATAACAAAATTCTTTACTTTTATCAAAAAGGTTACATTTCCATCATATATTTAAGTTTAACTAATTAAAAAAACTTTTTTTATACAAATGTTAACAACTTTTTAAATGAAGGAGATAATCAACATGTTTTCAATGCCAATGCATTATGTCCACAATGGACATTGTCAGGGCTTACTAAATGTATTAAATGAAGTAAAAGTTTTTTGCTCTTATATATTGACTGGAACATTTAACTATTTGATAGTAGTAAAAAATTAGTACATTACAGTGTACATAAGTTTAGGTAAAAGGTGTGGTACAAATCAAAACAATCCAGTCCGGTTATTGAGCAAGCTAAAAAAGTTGAAGCTGATGGCTAGCCTCCCCATGGCAAGCTGATTATTAAGAGTAAGTTGTTGGGCTTTGATGTGCATTGTGCATAGCCTCTAATAAGCTAAGTTTGTTATCATTCTGACAAAATTCTGTAGTCTAAATCATTTTATATAGTTTGATATCACAACAGATCTTGCAGGTGAGCAAATGTTCATTAATGGCAGAGTTTTTTAGCTAGTGTTCTTTAACCTTTGTGTACGGGTGTTGTTTGGTCTTTCCTATATAGGAAATGCTTTGGTTGCCAGAGCAATTAAATTTGTAGACAACACCTGCAGTGAGAGGTTGGGGCACACTGGGTTTCAGATTGCTCACAAACTTAGCAATCTTTTTGGTTCAAAAGACAACACAAATTTCAGCTTTGAGGTTTTTATGGAATAACTTTTCAATCTTTAAACTCAATAGAGCAAAATCCAACAAAAGTCAAAAGTTAACATAGGAATATCAGGCTCATAGATTTTCAAGCAATAAGGTTCACTTAGCTTTGTTAAGGTTTACTTAGAAATTTGTTAATAATCCTAGAAACAAAGTTTTTTGGGTAGCCATTAAGACTAAGCAACCAGATCAGCTATTAAATCTCATTGTGAAACAGATCTCACGAGCTGCAGATGGAAAATGCATAGTAAAGAAATATAAAGCAGCAGACCAGACCAATTTTCCATTGCATTGGGTAGAGGGAATCAAACCTCAGCATGAGACTAGTGAAGCTAGGCTTTTTGAACACAGTGGTATTAATAGTTTCACTAGATGCATCCACATTAATGTCAAGGAAAGGGAGCTACTGGAGCTTTCTGCCTTCTCCTTTAACAGTGAAATTGATATTTAAATGAGTGGAGTTGATGGCTTTAAAAAAACTTATCATTCTTAGTTTTGCCTTCAAAGATAGCAAAAGTATCATCAACAAAACATTTGTAGAAGCTAGGAGTGCACAAAAGGATCATCCAGTTCTTTTCCCAATGAGCCATGCAGAGATTAGCCAAGGTAGGAGCCAAGGGAGTCAAAGGGGACAGTACTTGTCTATTTCAGCGACATCACAATGACAATTTTGGCGACAAATATGATAGAAAAATTACAAGTATCTATGGTATAGTGAACTACCCCCCAGCAGGCATTTTGTTGAAACTGTTGAAACATTTCAGAAACAAGGCCAGCAGTGCATGCAAGGCAGAAGGCCTTTTTCCGCCTTTGGGCAGAGTACAAAGCTGGCACCAGAACTCTTGAGGCGTTGCTACTTGCATACAGTGGCATGAATACCCCTGTGGAAGAGTAAACATCATATACGAATTGTAATTTGAATGGACTAATATATAAAGTCCTCTACAAGCTTTTTTCTTGTCATTTCTTAAGAACATTAAATTCTTATTATAATTCATTTGTTTTACCATACTTTTAGTGTCCAAGCGTCCATCAGTGTCAAGGTTTTATACTGTCAATGCATTGATTAGGTTTTACATTAAAATTTGTTTTAACATAGTTTTAACTAAGCTTGTAAAAAGTTTAATATAAAGTTTTACACTATAATTCATTTTAACAACATTTAACAAAGGTTGTAAATTTGTGTAAGTTCTGAATTTTTTGTTGCTATGAGATAAGAATACATTCAAAATCCGATTTAAGAATTATTGCCGAAATGGTTATTGTCAAAATGACCTGTTGCCAAAATGGACTGGATTCAAGGGGATTACCCATGGCATAGCTATAGATGGATGGCTAGGCATAGCCATAGGCTATGCCCATGGCACATTAAGGCCCAACAACCTACTCTGAACAATCAGCTTGCCATAGGGGATCTAGCTGCATCAGCTTTAACTTTTTTGCTTGTTCATTAACTAGAATAAACTGTTTTGATTTGTACCACACCTTTTAACCAAACTTATGTACTTTGTTATATACTTAATTTTGACTCTTGTCAAATAGTTAATTCTTCAAGTCAATATAGGCCTATATATAAGAGCAAAAAACTTTCACTTTGTTTAATAAATTTAGTGAGCCTAAACAATGTCCATTGTGGACAAAATGCATTGGCATTGAAAACATGTTAATCCTTCTTCATTTCCTTCATTTATTCACTGTTTATCAAGCGAGCTACATTACCTGAATTTAACAACTTTTTCATTATTGAAAAAAATAATTAAAGTTAGCACTTTTGTTTAAATATTATAATAATATACGTCATAGGCCTAGGCCTAGCCTATCTACTTTTGTTATGAACAAAAATCAATTCAAAATTTTCAAATTCTCCTTGAAATCTCAAACATTATTAAATTAAAATTGTATTTACAACATAATTAGTTCATAAGAAAGTTTTTTCACCTCTTTTTTAATTTATTTTGCTTATAACTTTATAGAAATTTATCTTATAACTTCCTTGCAAGTCAATAGTTACAGCAATGAAAAGTATAATTCATCCGATCCTATACCTGACATACACTGCACTTCAATTATATTGCATTGCACTATACACTGTAGCATCGAGATGACGAAAAAGTTCAATAGCTTACATAAAATCAGGCTCAGGCTCAGGCGTCATCAGGCCGCGCAACATGCTAAGTGAGCATAGTTATTTTAGGTTATTTTAAATTTTACACAAAAGTTTTATAAAAATAACAAAAGTAAATAATCAACCGTAATTTAAAAAATTAAATCTACAACTACTTTAATTAAAACTATTACCATAGTTATATTTTCTTCCAATTCACTAAAATTGTCAAACAGTTTTAACAAGTAGCATTTCGTGAAGTATAAAAAGAGTGAAGAGTGCGAATCACAATAAAATAAAGCTTTTTAATTCAGATAGTACTTCTAGTGTTAAGCTTTTTCTACAAGTCAACGACTGGTAAAAAAATTGTCACGGCAAAAAACAAACAAACGAATCAAGTACGCAACAAAATGTTTGACAAGAAACTTTTTGCCTGCCTTCTTGTTTCATTCAATGTTTTGTTTTGTATATCCATGATACATCTCACAACGGACTACTTCTATCAATTCGGAAAATTTACAAATGGTATTATTTTTATCAATCAGCTAGAGCGAAGCAAACACCGTGTGACACAACTCGATCCTGAACTTATTGAGAAAAAATCTTCCGATTTTAGCTACGGACACGCTGAAGTCTTGGACTTGCAGAACAGCTCCATGTACTTCGTCCATACACGCGAACGTATGCCTCTTATGCGACGAGAGAATCGCGAGCTTGACCAAAACTATCGAACGCGTATTGGGAGAGACTGGATGCGCACCAAAACTGCCGTATTTGTCGCGTCAGTGCGAAACGCCAAGGAGCGCTTGCAGAAAAACGTCGTGGAGTTGCAAAGATTGGGCAAGCTCTTCAAAGACTACTGGATGATTTTCGTTGAGAATGACTCGAACGATGGCACCCGAGAGTTTCTTCACGACGTGCGTCGGAAACACAATCAGACGGTGATTCTCGGATGCACGCCAATAAACTCAAGAGCCCCGTGCAAAATTAACATCACATACAGGTCCGGGAAGGTGCACAGACCCGGCTGGGGACAGCAGCGTACGGAAGAAGAACTCGTTGATCGCGGCATCACAATGAGTGTCCTCAGAAATATGTACCTGAACTACATTTACGACAGTTTGGCAGATAAAGTTGATCTGATGATTTCAGTTGATCCAGATCTGGAGTGGGATCCATGGAGCTTGGACAACATTGCTCAGGGAATTTACTACTTCAGCGCCAAGCCCAAACTGGACGTACTTTGCGCCAACAGCCGCTTTTCAAATGTACTCTACGATCCCTGTGCTCGAACGTATTTCAGCAAGAAGCGGTTCTGCAGCGTTACCGAAGACGATCGCAGCATCATCACGGATGAAATTGCTATAAACCGGAACAGCATTCCAGTCAAAGTGGAGTCCTGCTACCAAGCCTTCGCTGTCTACAGAGTGAGCAGCCTAGCGAAAGACCGGCTGCATCATTATCCAGCACCTGCTGAGCGGAGCTGCGAGCACAACACCCTGGCTAGACGTCTGCGAGAGATCTACATCGATCCTGGCATGCGGCTCGTCATCAAAGCGATGTTCGATCATACCTGAATGGTTCATTAATAGCTACAGATTGAGTCTAATTTATGCTACTAAAACTGGAGGTGAAGGGAGTAATAAAAGTAGTAAACGACAAAAAAGTAATTTTCTTGCGAAAGACTAAAAATACAAAAAAATATGATACCTACAGTGTATTGCATGTGAGCACCTGCATGCATGGATGGTAAACAGGTTGCAAAAATAAGGTTAAACTCGCTCGATCGGGCGACCTTGTTTTGTAAGTATTTTGCATCGATCCTTTGTGCTGCATATCCATAAAGAAAACAGATGCTATAGAAGAGAACAGCTGTTGCTCACTCATAAGCATATTTTGTCCAGACTGATCATATGCCGGATAAGCTTATATTAGTGTTGACTCTGCGAAGTATTGCATGAGCTTGTGAAATGAGATCTAGATTGATATGCACGTGCTACTGATAGGCTCCTGCTAACGCCCCTGGTGCTAAAAAGTCCCTGGTGCTGGCGCCCCTGGTGCTGGCGCCTCTGGTGCTGGCGCCTCTGGTGCTGGCGCCTCTGGTGCTGGCGCCCCTGGTGCTAAAGCCCCAGGTGCTAAAAGCCCCTTGGTGCTGGCGCCCCTGGAGGGCAACACAAAAACATTAAGCAAAAATATTTTCACTGTTGGCAATAACAAAATTTCACAAAAATACGCGATAAGTTATGGCAACAGGTGGCAAAACAGGGTTTAACTTGCGTAGATGATTTGTACTTTGTAGCAAATTATAGTTTTTGTTTATGTGCAGACTTGCGTACGTGTGACAAACAGGATCAGTAATTCAATGGAGACAGCTTTATCTACTTAGGCGGATTTTGTGCCTACGCACAATGCATACATGTATATGTAAGCGGATTAAGCCAAAACAATTTGATAAGTGTGTCGGGGGGTACCAGCTAGGTGCCAAAAGTCGAAAAAGAGCAAAACAAAAATATCTCAGTCAGATTAGCACTCCATCATCCATTCCTTTCTTTCTCCATGGGGTGAATATAAAAACCCGCTACTCTCATTAACAGTTTTCGTCATTGACGCACTTTTCGATACTACTTTTCGTAGAGTGCTACGTTTAGTAGATTGGCGGGAAAATGTCTACCAAAATCTGCAAAGGCGCGCCATTGGCACCTGAAGTAGCCTTCAATGGAGATGAGCTGTAGGTTGGAATTATTATGTGCGAAAACTCACACCAGGATGGCTAGTTTATATCGTTCACATAGGCGCTTTGGGCACCGCCGCCAAAAACTGACACCTGAGAAGTGTCACCCCGCACACGGACACGTACAACATACCACACGCTTAGACAGGGTGCATAGCGTCCGGCCCGGCCTGACTCTCTTATCGTCTGGCTGTGCATGTACACACTTTGTATGCCCCGGAGGTTGGCCCACATACGTTCGTACATGCATGAAGAGTGAATCGCATGGCAGCTTTGGTGGAGTAACCAAAAATTATTGTGGCCATTGGCGAAATCGAACCAATTGGTTAGAGGCCTCTGAAGCTGAGAAGCTGAGAAAGTGAGCAACTGCAGACCTACCAGGAGCCCCCGGAGGTCCGGTCTGGTTCAGCGCGCGCTGGACCAGGCCAGGAACCTCCGGGCGCATCTTGAGCGGGTCTGCACTTCTCGTGCTCCAACCCAACAGCCAGAAGACCAGGTTAAAAGCGTGGAGGCGCTGACTGACTGGTTAGAGGCTGTCACTCACTAGGAAGTTGGCGTCACCCGCATCGACCTGACCAACGAGGCGGAGGGTATGGGTAGTGACGGCGCCGAAGCATACAGGGGAGGCGACGGAAACGTCCACGCTGGGCTCACGTCCGCGGAGGACTCCACAGCCACCTTAACTGCCGAGGACGCTGAAACTCCCATGGAGGTCTGCGGGCCAACCACCTCCGAGGATGAGTAGGATGACCTCTGAGGAGGATGACCTGCTCCACGATTCCCCAACTGCGTGATAATGATCAGCAGCCTGGGAATCCGATGCCGATCAACTTGCAGCACTGCGTCGCAGCCTCGGTCAACCTTATGCGTTAGGCCGAGCTCCACATACCGGGGCTCATCCTCGTCCAGGAACCTTGGACCCTCAGAGGTTAGCCTCAGAACGCCCCTTCCGGCTACAACTGTTTCTATACTTACCCCGGCAGTGCCAATCAGCCTCCCAGAGACTGCATTTTTCCCGGCAAAACGCTCAGCGCGTGACACAGATCGGACCTGTCTAACAGGGACATCTGCGTCATCCAATCTGAAGATCTCCTTCCTGGAAAAACCACTCTCATTGCCTCGCTTTACCTACCAGGTGATGCTGCGGTCGTCGTTAGAACCCTCGCTACGCTGGTCGAGCTTTGCTCTGCCAAAAACTGCGAGCTCATGGTTGCCGGCGACATTCAACGCCCACCATACTCACTGGGGCAGCAAGGGCATTAATCAGAGAGGCGAAGACTCCTAGCCTACGTTGCCTCTACGACCCTTGAGTTCTGCAACTCTGGGTCCACCCCTACATTTGACAACGGGCGCTGATAGGAGGTGATCGATACCACACTCGCAACACCCGGGCTCTACAAAAGCATTGCCTGGCGGGTGCTTCCAGCCTCTCACTCTCCGATCACAAGTTCATCTCCTTCAACCTGATGGCCGCGCGCAGCAAAATCGTGTTACATGGAGACTGGACATCAGAAACACTGATTGGGAAACCTTCGGGCTCGCCCTGAAGGAGTTTATCGGTTTTCCGGCCAACCATCCACGATCACGTCGACTTGCCAAGGAGCGGATGAGTGCGCGACTTTGTTGACAGAAACGCTAACCGCCGCCTTTGAGGCATCCTGTCCTTTAAAAGCCTATAAAGGGAAAAAATCTGCGCAGTGGTGGAATCCCGAGCTCGGCAACCTCCGTCGCAGTGCTAAGAGACTCCATTGCAGAGCAACTGAAGCCAAGAGCCCAGCGGACCAAACCGCCTATCATGAAGCAATCCATGAGTTTAAAAGGCAGGTCAGGAACGCGAAAGCTCAGAAATGGCGTCAATACTGCGAGGAGCTAGAGGCTTACACTCCACCTCCAGAATTGTTAAAGCAATTCAAAAGCAACGCTGGACAAAATGTCTAAGCTCTCCTCGGTCAAACGCACCGACGGCACGTCCATGGATAACCCAGGGGAAACGCTTGATGTAATGCTCTCTGCGTTTTTCCCCCAACGAGCCGGCCAACCTGACCACTCCGGGCCACTCTGAAGGAGGTCACGCGCTGGCTGACTCTATCATCACAGAGTACCGCGGCAAACTACTTCAAAGCTTTCAAAGCCCCAGGACCCGACGGCATTGTACCTGCCCTCCTAAAAGAGGCGGTTAAATGCCCAGGCTTCCTGCGTAAACTGCGTAAGCCTTTTTCGGGCATGCATAACGCTTGGCCATGTCCCACAGGCTTGGACCGAGGCAAAGGTGATCTTTATTCCGAAGCCAGGCCGCCCGGACTACCATTCTATCAAATCCTTCAGACCAATCAGTCTGACCTTCTCCCTGGTCAAGCTGATGGAAAGACTGGTGCTCTGGCGCCTCCTCTCTGTGAAGCTGAAGAACAAGCCTCTCAGCGAAAACCAGCACGCTTTTCAGGCGGGTCGCACGCAATGAAAGCGCGCTGCACGCCCTGGTCGATAAACTTGAGTAGGCCGTGCTTGGAAACGGCTTCGCTCAGGAGACCCTCTTGTAAATCATTGGCGCCTTCGATAACGTCCTCTTCGAGGCGTTCGGAAGAGCTCTTTGTAAGAGGCAAACGCACACAAATCTCACCAGATGGATCATGTACATGATCAGCCATCGCACGGCCACCGCCAGTCTGCTGGGCCACCAGAGGACGGTCTCGGTCTGCAAAGGTAGCCCGCAAGATGGGGTGCTGTCTCCAGTGCTCTGGAATATGGTCATCGATGAGCTCCTTCGGGATGCTCGGCCTGACCCCATTCTCAAAGTAGTCAGAATGTCACCGCGGTGGCGTCTGGTCCGTCCCCAGATAACATCAGGGACCTTCAATTCTTCAGAATTTTTCTACGCCGCTGAGCAATGGGCGAATCTTTGTGGTCTAAAGCTCTCTGAGACTAAGACGGCAGCGATCATGTTAACCAGCAGGACCAAGTGGCAAATTCAGCCGCTCACGCTTTACGGAAGGGAAATCCCCTTCTGCAAGCAGACTAAATGTCTGGGTATTTACCCTGGACCACAGGCTGAACTGGTCGCCCCACGCTCAAGCAAAAGCCAAGAAGGCCCTCGCAGTCCTCGCGCAACTGCGTAGGGTCGTCGTCACCACTTTGGGGCGCACCCCCAAGCACCTCTGGTGGATCTACACTGCAATGGTTAGGCCTGCTATCTCGCACCGCGGCATGGTCTGGGCTAGCGCCCTGCGGATGAAGACCTGTCTGGAGACTCTCAGGAGAGCGCAAGGGGGCCCATGCCGCATGATCGTGAGCGCCCCCGTCTGCTCTCCTTACGATGGCCTCAACATCCCCCGCTGGACATCTTTGTCCGCAGGGAAGCTGCTAAGACTGCCCGCCGTGTAATTGACGCTGGCATTCGTTTCCTGCCCCATAGGGCCATGGCTACGCGCAAGCTCCTGCCTCACGCCGACCTCTTATACCTCAAAAACTTGAGAGACAGCGGCGGGCTCCACGTCTTATCTGACGTTGAACCCTGCACTCTCAACATCTTTTCAGCGCTACAAGGTCATCATCCCCTCAAAGGATGAGGTCCACTGCTACACGCACCGATCCATCAAAGACGGTCGCGCCGGCTTTGGGGTCTGCATCATCATTACAGCCGCGTCATTGCCACGCATGCCCAGCACACTGGCAGACCCTCCACAGTCTTCCAGAACGAAGCCCTTGCTATTAGCTCGATCTTGCGCTGCAGAACTGAATGCCAAGGGTACGAGAGGAGAGACTATCGTTATCCACTCTGATAGCCAAGCGGCCTTACAGGCCCTTTGCCACACCACCACAAACTCCCGGACAGTCGCTGACTGCGCCCGGCAGCTCAACCTCCTGGCCAGTAGCAATACTATCAGGTTGAAGTGGATCCCAGGGCGCGCAGGGTTTCCGGGGAACGAGTTGGCAGACACACTCGCCAGGAGGGGCGGCTTTGGCTCTTTCCTTGGCCCTGTTCCCTTGGTCCGAGAGCGGCCGATTCCAGAAAGTTGCACGTATCGGTTCTGGACGGGTTAGTCCATAGATCACCCGGACAAAGCTGCGTCAGATAGGCAGGGCAGTTGAAGAGGTATGCCACCGTTTGGGGCTCAAAGCCACAGTCGGGACAAACCGCCACGACGCCTGGGTTGATCCTCGACTGAAAATCGCGGAGAAGCGGGCAGAAGCCGGAGCGAAGCTGCACCACCATCATCTCCAGCCCTTGTCATGACCTTTACCGGCCATGGCTACCTCGCTAGGCACTGCTTTCTCCGAGGTGATCTCGAGAGAGTGAACTTTGCCCTTTTTGCACGTACGACAATAAAGATACTCAGCACTTTGTTTGTCACTCACTGCCCTTTCTTTACGAGAGACCGGCTACGCTACCTCGGGCCGACCCGTCCATTGACGAGGTCTCCCAGCCCGACAGCATTCCACGGCTCATCTACAATAGTTCCTTTGGGCGACTAGACAAGCCCCCTTATTTCCTACAAAGATCACGCTGCAGGACGGACCGGCGGACCACCCTGACCGGCCCCACGCATCTACCTGTCTACGGGCTTTCAGGGGCTACCGCTGTGTCTACAGACCAGTACCAATTACAGCTAAGTCAAGTAATTCAAAGTTGTCCAGCCAGTCGAAGTTGAAATTAGTCTATTTCAAAGTTGATATCCACTTCTTCCATTTTGAAAATTGAATCCTTTCTTTCTGCTCCTATAAAATAGTATGTACCTGTCTAATTATGTGTCTATGACATAAAAGGCTCTCCCTTTGGCACCCTTACCCTTTGCCTCGTGGTAATATCATATCTGTAGACTGCATGTGAATGTAAGTATGATCAGCACGTGTCTGTTCATTCGGTGTCTAATTCTGTCGCTATTGCGCGGCGCATTTGAAGACTGCGTACGGCTGTTCAGTCCAAGGACTGCATTAGGGTCGCCACACACATCCTCAATTACCCCAGCTATTGCTGGCACCCAATTTTACAGCTGAGTGAACTGAAGCAATGCAGAGTTAAATGTCCTGTTCAAGGACACAAATTGTTCCGAGTGGTTCGAGAATCGAAACCCAGACCTTTCAGTCGCGAGTCCGATGCCCTAACCACCAGGCTACAACCCCATACTACATGCAATGTAGGCTATGGAAGTAATGTACCATGCAATAAAAACGGCAACTTTTCTTAATTTAGGAAGCCGCCTCGGGCCAAAATTTTAGATTTTTGTGATCGTGGTAATATCAGGTTAAGAATTAAGATGTCCATTAACTGTTTCAAATTAAGATATGGGCCTTCTAATAAAGTGTACAAGCATGACATACATTTGTCGGATTTCTCCGGATCGGGCATCGAATGTAAGGATTTTGGACAAGAAGGTCAAGTTCTGAGTCAATGTATCTTACTTTAAATTCAATTTATTTAAAATGAACCCCGAGACAGGCTAGACCGGCCCTAAACACAAGAACTGTGCAATACTAATACAAACAACTCCTGTACTTCATTTCTTCAGTTAACCCATAAAAGTAAATTAACTAGCCAATACAAGAAACACAAACACAAACAAATATAGAAAACAACTCATAAATAATAATAAATTTTAGAATTATTTGATCAATTCAGAAAAAACTCCAGATAGAAATTTAATTTTGTTATCTTTTGGGTCCCTAATGATTAAAGGTACGCGCGTACTTCTGTAGAAATCAGTAATAATTTTCAGCCCGATGTCCCAATTTAAAGTTCCTAAAAATTTCTAACAAGCAATTTTAGCTGCGTAAGCATATATATATATATATATGACAGACAATGACAATTACAGTAGAAATCAAAGAGACACGTGTTATAAGAAAATCGTACATTTCAAAATTCGTGTCATTTTTAAAAAAAATATTCTGTTATAAAAGTCGAGAAAAGCTTAACAAAATAGTTTTTACAGAAGAAAGTTGTGTAAATGTATTTTTTTGGCCAAGTTATTAATTCAATTAAAAATATATTGTATATAGTTTTAATTTGTTTTTATCATTCCAATTCTTAAACGAGTTATTCAACAGCCAATCCTAAAAGAAAAATGCATTACCGCGCTATTACTAGTCAAAAAAGGCTCACGTACATTCCATGATAGCAAAATGATCGGCATGAAATTTTTCGCCGGCATTCTTGTTTCATGCAATGTCCTGTTTTGTTTATCCATGCTACATGTACACCTCACAACGGACTACTTTCATCAGATAAGAAAAATTCCCAACGCTATACTTTCTATCAACCGTCCAGACAGAACCAGCAGAAGCGCTGTGACACAACTCGATCCTGAACTTATTGAGAAAAAATCTTCCGATTTTAGCTACGGACACGCTGAAGTCTTGCACTTGCAGAACAGCTCCATGTACTTCGTCCATACACGCGAACGTATGCCTCTTATGCGACGAGAGAATCGCGAGCTTGACCAAAACTATCGAACGCGTATTGGGAGAGACTGGATGCGCACCAAAACTGCCGTATTTGTCGCGTCAGTGCGAAACGCCAAGGAGCGCTTGCAGAAAAACGTCGTGGAGTTGCACAGATTGGGCAAGCTCTTCAAAGACTACTGGATGATTTTCGTTGAGAATGACTCGAACGATGGCACCCGAGAGTTTCTTCACGACGTGCGTCGGAAACACAATCAGGCGGTGATTCTCGGATGCACGCCAATAAACTCAAGAGCCCCGTGCAAAATTAACATCACATACAGGTCCGGGAAGGTGCACAGACCCGGCTGGGGACAGCAGCGTACGGAAGAGAACTCGTTGATCGCGGCATCACAATGAGTGTCCTCAGAAATATGTACCTGAACTACATTTACGACAATTTGGCAGATAAAGTTGATCTGATGATTTCAGTTGATCCAGATCTGGAGTGGGATCCATGGAGCTTGGACAACATTGCTCAGGGAATTTACTACTTCAGTGCCAAGCCCAAACTGGACGTACTCTGCGCCAACAGCCGCTTTCGAAACGGACTCTACGATCCCTGCTCTCGCACCTATTTCAGCAAGAAGCGGTTCTGCAGCGTTACTGAATACGATCGCAGCATCATCACGGATGAAATTGCTATAAACCGGAACAGCATTCCAGTCAAAGTGGAGTCCTGCTACCAAGCCTTCGCTGTCTACAGAGTGAGCAGCCTAGCGAAAGACCGGCTGCATCATTATCCAGCACCTGCTGAGCGGAGCTGCGAGCACAACACCCTGGCTAGACGTCTGCGAGAGATCTACATCGATCCTGGCATGCGGCTCGTCATCAAATACCTGTTTAACCATGCCTGAATGACTATAGTAACAACTCGTGCCTTGTAGAAAATTAGAGAAACATGTTCAACTAACAGGAAAGCATTGATTCAGAATAGTTATAGTTGTTGCATTAGTAAAAATACACAATTGATGTGCTAGCATTATAAAAGGTACTGGTAACAGCTGGAAAAAATTAGGTGCGTGTGCATATCTCGCTTGAATTGAGTGCAGAAATGAACTTCCTTTCTTAGTCAATGACTTTAGCGCCAGTGGATCTCACTCAACCTTTAAGATAATCCTCAATTTGTTTAGCCTTGGGATCAGCTATATAAATCGTGAGCTAACCCGATTAAGGAGTGCGCACAGCTGCAATTCAAGGTGGTTCAAGACCAACATAGCATTGGCTGTTGTCTCATACTCGTACGCAATACCGTTGGAGAACTTAGCTCTCTACTCTGTTGACAGTGCAGTGCTGAAAATAATAGCGCACACCACAGATCCTAAAAAATTGTGTCAACTCAATATGAAAAGTGGTCACTTTCTTCGCTTGATTACACACACGGAATGAATGATTCCTGCACGGTCACAAGTTCTCGATGTCCTTCACGCACGATTGAACGTGAAGGAATCCCATTGTCGGATTATTCATCGTGCAGGAATGCACAAAACCGTGCAGGAATGCATTTCTGCGCCTAATGCTTTTTCAGTGAGATTTTACCATAGACATCCATTCCTGCACGCAAGAGTGCAAGAATGCCATTCCTGCATGGAAAATCAGCCGACAATGCCGTCACCCAACAGCCGACTCGCCTTCATCTGCAGCAGAAATTCAACAACCATGAGTCACGCTTTCCAAGACGTGCTACTTATGACGTATTCAGGTGGTCCTGAGGCGTAACCCATTGAACACCATCGAGTGCAATTGCCAAATTTCTTCGGAGTGACGTGACTGCAACGAACTGGCTGCACAATCTGGGCTAGTGAATCTAGAGTCCGTTCGCATAAGAGACCTAAAGGTGTGCTCAGGCAACTTCGAAGATGACGTCTATTCGTGCCCTTCGGGCAAAAGATATGAGAACGCGCCCGTATCATCTCAGCAAAAACTAATGCTGCCAAATCTAACCCAAAAGTGTGACGAGGATTCAGTTCAATGCGCTGATGATCTCGATGAGTATTTACGCGTATTACGCATATTACGTATACTGAGTTCATTAATTTTTCGGTGTCAAAGTGCCATAGGATCAAAGTGACCACTGCTCTCACTGTCAATGTTTATTGGGTCCGCTTCTGTCCGCTTCTGAATGCTTCTGCTAATGCATAGCTTTTATTACCAAATTAGAAAACGGAAATCCAAGGTTGAGACAGGTTGGGCCATAGACAACAAAAACCTGACTTATAATTTACTGAAAGACAAGCAGTTAAATCTAGAATGGGACTCTGAACTGTCACTTTCCACTGTCTGCTGCTACAATTAGCTGACGGTTTACGTGTCCGCGCAGTCGCCTTCTTGAATTATACAGGCTGTGCTTTGTCTTTGACAAAACTCTGGCTATATATAGCAAGTTTGGACGTCCGATTCTAGATTTAATTGAGCCTTGTCTCTCATTCAAGTTTCTCAGTCAGGCTGTGTATGTTTTCTATGGCTCAACCTGTCTCCACTTTGGATTTCCGTTTTCTAACTTAGCAATAAAAGCTATGCATTAGCCAAGTCAGAAGCTTAAAAAAGGAAATCCAAATTAAGTTTTTAGTCTATGGTACGAACAGAGTGAAAATCAAGAAAGATATTACTATACAACGAAATAAAACTATATTGCTGCAAGGACTTCTGCGATATAAATTTACCATAGAATAGAATCCTCCACGTGGAGCACCAGACCGCCGAGGTAGGAGAACCGCTGGCATCTTTCTATGGTACAACTGCAAGCCGCGACAATGGACTATTAAATCCGTGCTTTCGAACTTTCAGGTTCATAAAAAAAATCGCAGCTTCCCTCATTTTTCGCTTCAAATCCTTTCTAGTTGACTTTCCGAGATGAAAGCGGACCATAGCGTTTAATTAAGTGATTTAAACCACTTTAAAGCTCACTTTCAGGGAGGTTATTGACATTTTATTTTGCGGGATTTAATCGATCACTTTCCCGGACATATTGCAAGGATTATTGTATGTATATAAATAAGCGAGCTTCTCTCTTCTTTTCCTTCGTGACTCGAGAAATTTCTTAATGAAATTTTGTCTATGGTAAGACATAGCTTGCTCCCACACCTCCATCCCCAACTTCAACCATAAACATACAAGTATGGCTCCTGGATTTATCTGAATACATCCCGCAAAATTAAAGTAGTTTAAAATGTTAGAATTTTGAGTTTAAATGTTTTAATTCAAATTTTATGTCATTAATATCTCGAAAGCCTTCGGCTCTACGGATTTAAGTAAAATACTGACCTCAAACCCATAGAATATCTTATAAATTCACTATACTACATGTGGGGGCTCCGCCCCCACACCCCCGCAGGGGACTGCGTCCCCTTAACCCTCTTTGCACTATGGTTCAAACTGTTTTGCGAATTGTATCTAAATACATCCCGGAGTTTGAAAGCAGGGATTTAATTGAGGTAATGCATGGTTTTTACGGGTTGTATTAACTTTGGCTCTCGGCTCTCGGGGATTTAAAGAAATACAACCCTAAAAACCATGCATTATCTTCTACTTAAAAATCACTTCGGTCTGCGAGGTGGCAGTGAGCTACGCGATTTGGAATTCCAAGGCGAGATCAATTTGCACGGCAGTGGTGTTGAACTTTAACTGGACTTTGAACTTGTTGAACTTTCTTGTTTACTTTAAAATCTTTAAAATGAAAAATTAAGTTTTTAGTCTATGGTACAAAGCCGAGTGCAAATTTATTTCTTTCGGGGCAGCGGGAAATAAGATCAATCATATATCCCCCAGTTGCACTGGTGCAGCAGTCTATGGTTTAATTGTTTATTTCATTTATTTGCACCGTTTGCACAATAAATGCTTGAGTGACAAGTTTATTGACCGAGGCAAAAATATGTTTGCCATAGACACTTGTATAAATGGGGAATATTTGATGTATCCATCGGTGGCCATTTATTAGCAGTCAGTAAATGAAATAAACAATTAAAACACAGACTTCTGCACCAGTGCAACTGGGGGATCTAATGCCTAAGTATTTTAACTAGGGGATCTAGTGCATCTAATGTTGTTTATGGAACACACAAACTAAAGACGAAATTTGCTGCAGCAATAAAATAAAAGATCAGAGAGACAACTTTGCGAATCATTTTGCTATTTTGCAGCAGCAATTACGTTGAAATCGTATTTTTATTCAACTCATGCTTTGAACAGAAAAAGGCAATAATATACGCCGCATTGACTTAAAGCAAAGAACACGAAAGAAGGAAGAAAGAAGCAAAAAAGCAAAAACGGGTAGAAACGCAATTGAATTTACTCAATCCAAGTCGGAAAGCCTAAGAGCTAATCTGCATCCGCCGCTTTGAGGGCCTGAAATTTCAGCTTATAGAAACAAATAGCCGTGAATATTTCAGAGAAATTGTTCAACTTATATTTATACTAACAGTAGCGCGACACGAACAGAATGTGCGTAAGTTCAATTAAACATGTGATCAATAGTGAGCTCCAGGTCGCCATTATTCTGCTCGAGAACTCGTAGGGCCGCCTCCTCATCGGTGATGCCCATCTCTCTCAGCGCTCGCAATTGGTTAGCAAACCTCTGCCTAGCTGGAATCAGAGTGAACGCTTGCGCCATCGCTTGGCGCAGGAAATCCGACGACACTTGGCCGGCGCTACCGCCCGAAGCTCCGCCGGAAGCTGACGAAGAGGTCGGACGCGAGCGCGATCCGCGTTGCATCGGCGATGGTGTCGGCATGGCGGCTGCGGCGGCGCCGTCCTCACCTTCGCCATCGTTGTCCTCGTCTTCGTCTAGAACGGACTCGAAGTCTACGTTGTAATTGGCGCCAGGGGGCATGTTGCCAGCGACCTGGGGGGGGGGGCGTTACGCAAGGGCAAGCTTATAATTGATGTTCAGTGCTATAGATAAACAGAGATAACCAGGAAAAATAAACTTAAGTTTTTTTATTTAACGTAATAACTTAAGTTAAGTAAATTTTAACCATTTACTTGGCTGCGTGAACTGTTACCTATGCCATACTGACACTGCAGCCTATGCCATACTGACACTGCAGCCTATGCCATACTGACACTGCAGCCTATGCATACTGACACTGCAGCCTATGCCATACTGACACTGCAGCCTATGCCATACTGACACTGCAGCCTATGCCATACTGACACTGCAGCCTATGCCATACTGACACTGCAGCCTATGCCATACTGACACTGCAGCCTATGCATACTGACACTGCAGCCTAGCCTATGCCATACTGACACTGCAGCCTATGCATACTGACACTGCAGCCTAGCCTATGCCATACTGACACTGCAGCCTAGCCTATGCCATACTGACACTGCAGCCTAGCCTATGCCATACTGACACTGCAGCCTATGCATACTGACACTGCAGCCTAGCCTATGCCATACTGACACTGCAGCCTATGCATACTGACACTGCAGCCTAGCCTATGCCATACTGACACTGCAGCCTATGCATACTGACACTGCAGCCTAGCCTATGCCATACTGACACTGCAGCCTAGCCTATGCCATACTGACACTGCAGCCTATGCCATACTGACACTGCAGCCTATGCCATACTGACACTGCAGCCTATGCCATACTGACACTGCAGCCTATGCCATACTGACACTGCAGCCTATGCCATACTGACACTGCAGCCTATGCAATACTGACACTGCAGCCTATGCCATACTGACACTGCAGCCTATGCCATACTGACACTGCAGCCTATGCAATACTGACACTGCAGCCTATGCAATACTGACACTGCAGCCTATGCCATACTGACACTGCAGCCTATGCCATACTGACACAGTTCTAATATGCTAGGCTGTGCCAGAACCTGACATCTTCCCCATAACCACAGTTCCTTACCGCAGAAGCGGCACCCGAGCCGATGTTGGCAGTCGAGCACTCTGCGCATTCTGTTGCACCCGCTTAACAACGGTTGCTATGGCGCTAGCTAACACTGGATGACGCCTAACCAGCTGTTGCAATAGTCGCGGCCGTTTCAACATGACGCCCTGCAGACGGTGATCAGTGATAATCTCTTGTGCCCGGCGATCTTCACCCAGCCCGGGAACATCAGCTGCGTCCAGTTGCGAGGCGGCTTTGCACAGAGCCAGCAGACCGCCAGGCAGCAAAGCGGCGGAGTGCAATGAGCGGAGAGTCTGCTCAACCAGCTGCTGAGAATTGGCCGAAGAACGGTGACGATTTCTAGCAACAAATTGTACGCTTAAACTAGTTTTGCTGCCGGTCACGGATTTGGCATCCTGGTGCAACAGCTGATTGAGACTTTTCGACAGGTCCTCGTGGCGAACTCCGCGGCAGATGGCCACTGAACAAAGTAGAGCAATTGAAATTGAAAAGTAAAACTCAATTCCAAGCTTGCTAGGGTCAAGGACTACTAAAGTAGGACGGGAAAGTACGTTTCTTAGAAAATTTCAGGAAGCAGATTTTATTTTTTCAGCAGAAAAATTGTTATTGCTTTTCATAGGAGGCAGACCCTGTGTTCATATTTTCATTTGTTTTACCTTTCTTATGGCTCTATTGATATTCATGTAGTAGGGCATTAATTAAGGAGTAGAATAGGCACGGATTAAAAATGCTTTTACGCTACTAACAGTAGTTTTAGCTAGGGGAAATAATTAGAGCGGGTAAATCGCTAATTTTGGGACTTCACTACTAGTAAAGAAAAGTTGGGCTCTTGGGAAAGCATCTGCTTCCATTGCGACATTTTTAATTTATAAAATTCTAAAGGAATTAGTGTTTGCAAAAATTCATTGGTGTCCTGACTCCGTTCTTTAAACACTACATACTAGGATTAGAGAAAAGCAGGAACCTGGTGTAAGTAGACAAACCAGTAAGCCTAGACCGCAGGTACCACGCTTGTCCATTCACAAAGCTTTTTGCTCAGAAAATTTTGATTCTATGTTTATTTTTTTAATTCTACATACATTCCCAGTACCAAAAAACATACAACATAAAAATGCATGGCACGGCTTGACTCATTGTTTTTATGTATATTTTTTCTAATTCTTAGCTGACTGTGTAACAATATGTGTAACAGAGATGATAAAATAGATTTATAAAACCTATGAGTTGACCATAGGTCATTCATTTTTTTACCTTTTTATTTTTAACCATTCATTTTTATAATTTTTCATGAAATGTAGTTTCCTATCCACCTAAGTAATCCTTGGCTAGGGTATTCTAGGAATACCTTGGAGTTTGCTACACTGAGTTCTTTTTAATAGATGGATGGTGAATAAAGCCTAAAGAGACATGAGGAGAAACTATAAATGGAGACATTAACCAACAGAGGAAGGAAGAAATGAAGGCACACGAGGAGAGGCGTGCAATGCTGCCAGATGAACTGGTAGGCCTAGGTGCCCAACGATTGGAAAGTCAAAGGGCTGCTATACACCCACCCTGTGAGCGTGTGTACAAGTGCATATCTGCATACAGTGCTGGTGCGCATGTGCTCAGGCGCCAGTGGAATGGTCAGGATTGACATAGGAGACGATTTTCTTACTGCATTAGGCTATATCAATAACTCTTTCTAACCCATTCTCCATAGAAAGGGCTTCTTCTTTGGCATTGACTTGAAAATAAATACATTTCAAAAATGATTTACTGATACTCGTATATATTTATATAAGATATTTTGACAACTTACCAACATGAGATGCAGTCCAATTGAAATTCACATTCGACTGCTTGTTCCAACAAAGATAAAAAACTTTACTTAGTGTTGTATCCATGGTCACACTGTTTAAATCAGTAATAAAGAAGTCAGTTGGTGACCTTTCAGCCCTAGATTCAAATATACTAACTTTTAGGTCCATGACAGTTTTAGTATTAGACTAGCTGATTGATAGCATGAAATTTTAAAGTTATGCATGCAGTTTAATAGGTAAAAAACAAAAAACAGATTTTTTGAAATAAAAAATATACTATTTTGATGAAAAGACCTTGATTAATTAAAAAATAAGATCTAAATTCTAAAAACAAGCATAACAACCCACATTGGCTAAGGCACTATAATATATTGAAGCCAATTCCTAGAGAAAAAGTCATACTGATGGTATTAACTTAACATAACTTAAAATTAAAAGTTAGACTGAGATGACTCTTAAGCCATGAGAGTAAACTGAGTCAAATTTTTGCTCTGTTTTTATTGAATCAATTTTCAGTTAATCAACTTACTACCTTTTAGACTTTACCATTAATGTGACCCACATATTTGTAGAATTTATTCAAATATCCTAGGTATAGACATGACCTAAATAGAGCTCCATCTGCTGTGATTATACAATATAAGTAAGTTTTTTATTACTAAAAGAAGGAAAAATAATAAGGTCTATATAATCTTGAATTTTGAATTTCTGTATTCTGGATAATTATTTGATTTCAATCTTTCAAATCTATTATTAGGCTTAGTATTACTATATTAGCCTTATTAGGCCTATTATTAAGTGATTGCTTGCATAGGCTAGTGTTTATAATTAATTTGCTCAAACCATAGAAATGAAAACTCTGTATATATATCTATCTATCTATATACAAACTTATTTGCCATAGACTCCTAAACAACTCAACCAAATGATACAAAATTTTGCACCTTTCCCTAAACTCACTATAGAGAATATTTTAGGCAAACTAAAAATTTCTTAAATCTAAGTCTTCCTACCTAAAAGTGCAAAAACAGCTAAAATAGTGGAATATGTATATTTTTTTACTAAATTCTCTATACTACTCTAAATAAATAAGAGTTAGAGGAGTTCAGAGGAGAGAAAGCAAAAGGGGCAAGAAAAGAGAAGAATGATTATCACTCTCCCTCTCTTTTTGCTTTCCTATTATTCCTTTATGGAGTACTATGGAAGATTTACTTAGTAAAAAAGTAGTGTATTTTTTTG
>NIVC01000218.1:0-77230 GCA_002269645.1 Macrostomum lignano | reverse complement strand
TTGTAAGTGATTCGTGTTGAAGGCTACATGACAAGCTGTTTGTAAGTGATTCGTGTTGAAGGCTACAATAACAAGCTGTTTGTAAGTGATTCGTGTTGAAGGCTACAATGACAAGCTGTTTGTAAGTGATGTGTGAAGGCTACAATACAAGCTGTTTGTAAGTGATTCGTGTTGAGGCTACAATGACAAGCTGTTTGTAAGTGATTCGTGTTGAAGGCTACAATGACAAGCTGTTTGTAAGTGATTCGTGTTGAAGGCTACAATGACAAGCTGTTTGTAAGTGATTCGTGTTGAAGGCTACAATGACAAGCTGTTTGTAAGTGATTCGTGTTGAGGCTACAATGACAAGCTGTTTGTAAGTGACGTGTTGAAGTACAATGCAAGCTGTTTGTAAGTGATTCGTGTTGAAGGCTACAATACAAGCTGTTTGTAAGTGATTCGTGTTGAAGGCTACAATACAAGCTGTTTGTAAGTGATTCGTGTTGAAGGCTACAATGACAAGCTGTTTGTAAGTGATCGTGTTGAAGGCTACAATGAACAAGCTGTTTGTAAGTGATTCGTGTTGAGGCTACAATGACAAGCTGTTTGTAAGTGATTCGTGTTGAGGGCTACAATGACAAGCTGTTTGTAAGTGATTCGTGTGAAGGCTACAATAACAAGCTGTTTGTAAGTGATTCGTGTTGAAGGCTACAATGACAAGCTGTTTGTAAGTGATTCGTGTTGAGGGCTACAATGACAAGCTGTTTGTAAGTGATTCGTGTTGAAGGCTACAATGACAAGCTGTTTGTAAGTGATTCGTGTTGAAGGCTACAATGACAAGCTGTTTGTAAGTGATTCGTGTTGAAGGCTACAATACAAGCTGTTTGTAAGTGATTCGTGTTGAAGGCTACAATGACAAGCTGTTTGTAAGTGATTCGTGTTGAAGGCTACAATACAAGCTGTTTGTAAGTGATTCGTGTTGAAGGCTACAATACAAGCTGTTTGTAAGTGATTCGTGTTGAAGGCTACAATGACAAGCTGTTTGTAAGTGATTCGTGTTGAGGGCTACAATGACAAGCTGTTTGTAAGTGATTCGTGTTGAGGCTACAATGACAAGCTGTTTGTAAGTGATTCGTGTTGAAGGCTACAATACAAGCTGTTTGTAAGTGATTCGTGTTGAAGGCTACAATGACAAGCTGTTTGTAAGTGATTCGTGTTGAAGGCTACAATGACAAGCTGTTTGTAAGTGATTCGTGTTGAAGGCTACAATGACAAGCTGTTTGTAAGTGATTCGTGTTGAAGGCTACAATGACAAGCTGTTTGTAAGTGATTCGTGTTGAAGGCTACAATGACAAGCTGTTTGTAAGTGATCCGTGTAGAAGGCTACAATGACAAGCTGTTTGTAAGTGATTCGTGTTGAAGGCTACAATAACAAGCTGTTTGTAAGTGATTCGTGTTGAAGGCTACAATAACAAGCTGTTTGTAAGTGATTCGTGTTGAAGGCTACAATGACAAGCTGTTTGTAAGTGATCCGTGTTGAAGGCTACAATAACAAGCTGTTTGTAAGTGATTCGTGTTGAAGGCTACAATAACAAGCTGTTTGTAAGTGATTCGTGTTGAGGCTACAATGACAAGCTGTTTGTAAGTGATTCGTGTTGAGGCTACAATGACAAGCTGTTTGTAAGTGATTCGTGTTGAAGGCTACAATGACAAGCTGTTTGTAAGTGATTCGTGTTGAAGGCTACAATGACAAGCTGTTTGTAAGTGATTCGTGTTGAGGCTACAATGACAAGCTGTTTGTAAGTGATTCGTGTTGAAGGCTACAATGACAAGCTGTTTGTAAGTGATTCGTGTTGAAGGCTACAATGACAAGCTGTTTGTAAGTGATTCGTGTTGAAGGCTACAATGACAAGCTGTTTGTAAGTGATCCGTGTTGAAGGCTACAATGACAAGCTGTTTGTAAGTGATTCGTGTTGAAGGCTACAATGACAAGCTGTTTGTAAGTGATTCGTGTTGAAGGCTACAATGACAAGCTGTTTGTAAGTGATCCGTGTTGAAGGCTACAATGACAAGCTGTTTGTAAGTGATCCGTGTTGAAGGCTACAATGACAAGCTGTTTGTAAGTGATTCGTGTTGAAGGCTACAATGACAAGCTGTTTGTAAGTGATTCGTGTTGAAGGCTACAATGACAAGCTGTTTGTAAGTGATTCGTGTTGAAGGCTACAATGACAAGCTGTTTGTAAGTGATTCGTGTTGAAGGCTACAATGACAAGCTGTTTGTAAGTGATTCGTGTTGAAGGCTACAATGACAAGCTGTTTGTAAGTGATTCGTGTTGAAGGCTACAATGACAAGCTGTTTGTAAGTGATTCGTGTTGAAGGCTACAATAACAAGCTGTTTGTAAGTGATTCGTGTTGAGGGCTACAATGACAAGCTGTTTGTAAGTGATTCGTGTTGAAGGCTACAATGACAAGCTGTTTGTAAGTGATTCGTGTTGAAGGCTACAATAACAAGCTGTTTGTAAGTGATTCGTGTTGAAGGCTACAATGACAAGCTGTTTGTAAGTGATTCGTGTTGAAGGCTACAATAACAAGCTGTTTGTAAGTGATTCGTGTTGAAGGCTACAATGACAAGCTGTTTGTAAGTGATTCGTGTTGAAGGCTACAATGACAAGCTGTTTGTAAGTGATTCGTGTTGAGGGCTACAATGACAAGCTTTTTGTAAGTGATTCGTGTTGAAGGCTACAATAACAAGCTGTTTGTAAGTGATTCGTGTTGAAGGCTACAATGACAAGCTGTTTGTAAGTGATTCGTGTTGAGGGCTACAATGACAAGCTGTTTGTAAGTGATTCGTGTTGAAGGCTACAATGACAAGCTGTTTGTAAGTGATTCGTGTTGAAGGCTACAATGACAAGCTGTTTGTAAGTGATTCGTGTTGAAGGCTACAATAACAAGCTGTTTGTAAGTGATTCGTGTTGAAGGCTACAATGACAAGCTGTTTGTAAGTGATTCGTGTTGAAGGCTACAATGACAAGCTGTTTGTAAGTGATTCGTGTTGAAGGCTACAATGACAAGCTGTTTGTAAGTGATTCGTGTTGAAGGCTACAATGACAAGCTGTTTGTAAGTGATTCGTGTTGAAGGCTACAATGACAAGCTGTTTGTAAGTGATCGTGTTGAAGGCTACAATGACAAGCTGTTTGTAAGTGATTCGTGTTGAAGGCTACAATAACAAGCTGTTTGTAAGTGATTCGTGTTGAAGGCTACAATGACAAGCTGTTTGTAAGTGATTCGTGTTGAAGGCTACAATAACAAGCTGTTTGTAAGTGATTCGTGTTGAAGGCTACAATAACAAGCTGTTTGTAAGTGATTCGTGTTGAAGGCTACAATGACAAGCTGTTTGTAAGTGATTCGTGTTGAAGGCTACAATGACAAGCTGTTTGTAAGTGATTCGTGTTGAAGGCTACAATGACAAGCTGTTTGTAAGTGATTCGTGTTGAAGGCTACAATAACAAGCTGTTTGTAAGTGATTCGTGTTGAAGGCTACAATGACAAGCTGTTTGTAAGTGATTCGTGTTGAAGGCTACAATGACAAGCTGTTTGTAAGTGATTCGTGTTGAAGGCTACAATAACAAGCTGTTTGTAAGTGATTCGTGTTGAAGGCTACAATAACAAGCTGTTTGTAAGTGATTCGTGTTGAAGGCTACAATGACAAGCTGTTTGTAAGTGATTCGTGTTGAAGGCTACAATGACAAGCTGTTTGTAAGTGATTCGTGTTGAAGGCTACAATGACAAGCTGTTTGTAAGTGATTCGTGTTGAAGGCTACAATGACAAGCTGTTTGTAAGTGATTCGTGTTGAAGGCTACAATAACAAGCTGTTTGTAAGTGATTCGTGTTGAAGGCTACAATGACAAGCTGTTTGTAAGTGATTCGTGTTGAGGGCTACAATGACAAGCTGTTTGTAAGTGATTCGTGTTGAAGGCTACAATAACAAGCTGTTTGTAAGTGATTCGTGTTGAAGGCTACAATAACAAGCTGTTTGTAAGTGATTCGTGTTGAAGGCTACAATAACAAGCTGTTTGTAAGTGATTCGTGTTGAAGGCTACAATAACAAGCTGTTTGTAAGTGATTCGTGTTGAAGGCTACAATAACAAGCTGTTTGTAAGTGATTCGTGTTGAAGGCTACAATGACAAGCTGTTTGTAAGTGATTCGTGTTGAAGGCTACAATAACAAGCTGTTTGTAAGTGATTCGTGTTGAAGGCTACAATGACAAGCTGTTTGTAAGTGATTCGTGTTGAAGGCTACAATGACAAGCTGTTTGTAAGTGATTCGTGTTGAAGGCTACAATAACAAGCTGTTTGTAAGTGATTCGTGTTGAAGGCTACAATAACAAGCTGTTTGTAAGTGATTCGTGTTGAAGGCTACAATGACAAGCTGTTTGTAAGTGATTCGTGTTGAAGGCTACAATGACAAGCTGTTTGTAAGTGATTCGTGTTGAAGGCTACAATGACAAGCTGTTTGTAAGTGATTCGTGTTGAAGGCTACAATGACAAGCTGTTTGTAAGTGATTCGTGTTGAAGGCTACAATGACAAGCTGTTTGTAAGTGATTCGTGTTGAAGGCTACAATAACAAGCTGTTTGTAAGTGATTCGTGTTGAAGGCTACAATGAGAAGCTGTAATTGGAATGCACTGGTTGGAATGCACTGGTTGGAATGAAACTGTATTGCAGCATGTATTTCTGAAGCAGCATGAATAGAAGGCCTGCAGCTGTTTACCTTTCCAATTCCACTAAATTAAAGAGCTGTTTAAATGTATTCTCCACTGTTTAACTGTGGGGCCTCATGAATATGCAATTCCCGTGCCATGTGCTACCTTATGCCTGCTATTAAGACTTTTTCGTTGCTTTCACTGTTTGTTGCTAGCCAAGCGAGCATACAAACTATTTTGTCATAGTTACTAGTATAAGGAACGCAAGCCAAAATCAGTTAGACTTAGAAATATCATTAGTAAGTTTTCGTTTGTCATTGTTATTACTGCTATATTTTTATTTAGTTACTAAATGTACTATATATAGTCCTTTTGTGAGGCCGCTACTGTCAACTCCGGTTCTTCGCCGACTCATTTCAGAATCTCTATGCGACCATCGGGCGAAAGCTGAAGCAATTTGGCGAGATGCTCAGCTTGATGGATCAGCGGCTTAACTTTGGATTAGCCAAAGAGGAGGTGCGAAAGATGATGGTGAATTCGCTGCTTACTCCAGCCCGGCTTATAGCGTAAGTTTTATGAAACCCAATATACTCGGTGCTGTAGTGAATTGGCGGTGTAGTGAATTGGCGGTGTAGTGAATTTACGGTGTAGTGAATTGGTGATGTAGTGAATTGGTGATGTAGTGAATTGGTGATGTAGTGAATTGGTGATGTAGTGAATTGGTGATGTAGTGAATTGGCGATGTAGTGAATTGGTGATGTAGTGAATTGGTGATGTAGTGAATTGGCGATGTAGTGAATTGGTGATGTAGTGAATTGGTGATGTAGTGAATTGGCGATGTAGTGAATTGGTGATGTAGTGAATTGGTGATGTAGTGAATTGGCGATGTAGTGAATTGGTGATGTAGTGAATTGGTGATGTAGTGAATTGGTGATGTAGTAAATTGGTGATGTAGTGAATTGGTGATGTAGTGAATTGGCGATGTAGTGAATTGGTGATGTAGTGAATTGGTGATGTAGTGAATTGGCGATGTAGTGAATTGGTGATGTAGTGAATTGGTGATGTAGTGAATTGGTGATGTAGTGAATTGGTGATGTAGTGAATTGGTGATGTAGTGAATTGGTGATGTAGTGAATTGGCGGTGTAATGAATTGGTGATGTAGTGAATTGGCGGTGTAGTGAATTAGCGATGTATTGAATTGGCGATGTAGTGAATTGGTGATGTAGTGAATTGGCGATGTAGTGAATTGGTGATGTAGTGAATTGGTGATGTAGTGAATTGGTGATGTAGTGAATTGGTGATGTAGTGAATTGGCGGTGTAATGAATTGGTGATGTAGTGAATTGGCGGTGTAGTGAATTAGCGATGTATTGAATTGGCGATGTAGTGAATTGGTGATGTAGTGAATTGGCGATGTAGTGAATTGGTGATGTAGTGAATTGGTGATGTAGTGAATTGGTGATGTAGTGAATTGGCGGTGTAGTGAATTGGTGATGTAGTGAATTGGCGGTGTAGTGAATTGGCGATGTAGTGAATTGGTGATGTAGTGAATTGGCGGTGTAGTGAATTGGTGATGTAGTGAATTGGCGGTGTAGTGAATTGGTGATGTAGTGAATTGGTGATGTAGTGAATTGGTGATGTAGTGAATTTTTGATGTAGTGAATTGGCGGTGTAGTGAATTGGTGATGTAGTGAATTGGCGGTGTAGTGAATTGGTGATGTAGTGAATTGGCGGTGTAGTGAATTGGCGGTGTAGTGAATTGGTGATGTAGTGAATTGGTGATGTAGTGAATTGGCGATGTAGTGAATTGGCGATGTAGTGAATTGGTGATGTAGTGAATTGGCGATGTAGTGAATTGGTGATGTAGTGAATTGGCGGTGTAGTGAATTGGCGATGTAGTGAATTGGTGATGTAGTGAATTGGTGATGTAGTGAATTGGTGATGTAGTGAATTGGTGATGTAGTGAATTGGCGGTGTAGTGAATTGGTGATGTAGTGAATTGGCGGTGTAGTGAATTAGCGATGTAGTGAATTGGCGATGTAGTGAATTGGTGATGTAGTGAATTGGTGATGTAGTGAATTGGCGATGTAGTGAATTGGTGATGTAGTAAATTGGCGGTGTAGTGAATTGGTGATTTAGTGAATTGGCGGTGTAGTGAATTGGCGATGTAGTGAATTGGTGATGTAGTGAATTGGTGATGTAGTGAATTGGTGATGTAGTGAATTTGTGATGTAGTGAATTGGCGGTGTAGTGAATTGGTGATGTAGTGAATTGGTGATGTAGTGAATTGGCGGTGTAGTGAATTGGTGATGTAGTGAATTGGTGATGTAGTGAATTGGCGATGTAGTGAATTGGCGGTGTAGTGAATTGGTGATGTAGTGAATTGGTGATGTAGTGAATTGGCGGTGTAGTGAATTGGTGATGTAGTGAATTGGTGATGTAGTGAATTGGTGATGTAGTGAATTGGCGGTGTAGTGAATTGGCGATGTAGTGAATTGGCGGTGTAGTGAATTGGTGATGTAGTGAATTTTTGATGTAGTGAATTGGCGGTGTAGTGAATTGGTGATGTAGTGAATTGGCGGTGTAGTGAATTGGCGATGTAGTGAATTGGCGATGTAGTGAATTGGCGGTGTAGTGAATTTGCGGTGTAGTGAATTGGCGATGTAGGGAATTGGCGGTGTGGAGAAGTGGCACCGGTGAGAAAGGGCACCGGTGAGAAATGGCACCAGAGAGAGATGGCACCGGAGAGAAATGGCAACGGAGAGAATTGGCACCGGAGAGAAAGGGCACCAGAGAGAATTGGCACCGGAGAGAAATGGCACCAGGGAGAAATGGCACCGGTGAGAAAGGGCACCGGTGAGAAAGGGGACCAGAGAGAAAGGGGACCAGAGAGAAATGGCACCAGAGAGAAATGGCACCGGTGAGAAAGGGCGTTGGACTGATAGGACGCCAGGGGTAAAGTTCTCTTCAAGGAAAGGGCAGCAAGACCTTGCAGAATTTCAGCAATCAGCAAGCTTAAATAAAGCGACTTGCGATTTGATTCCAATAGCTTATGGCTAATTGTTTGTTGTTGGGCGGGGCTGCTGGCCCAGCTTGATTGCTGTGTCAGTGGAATTGGGCCAACCGTTGCCAATAAAAACTCCGTTGCCAATAAACTCAACTGAAGTAGAAGAGCTAAGAAATTGTGCATTTGTGAGTGTATCGTTCTGCTGTTTTTTGCCTCTGTTGGACCCAGTTCTGCTTAATAGTTAATCAAAAATACCTATTTTTGGCTCAGGATGTATATATTTAATGGCTTCGGCAATAAGTAGCATAAAAATGTTGTTCAGTTGAGTCGCATCTAACTACTGCAAGTAGCCTAAACTGAGCGTGTGTGTTTTTCTTGTACTTTTCCATTATACCAGCGAGATGCGGCTGTACCTGTTGGAACGGGATCGCTACCTGCGCAACGATCAGCTGGCCTGCTTGGAGTCGCTAACCCTGGCCCAAGTTGGCCAGTTTCACAAGCGACTGCTATCAAAGCTATCTATTAAAGTCTACGTGCATGGCAACCATGGACCCGAGGTAGGTTAATGAATAAATGCTTGTGATAGATTTGTCAGCCATGTGTTTTTGGTATATACTGGCAAATACAGGTGTTTTTGTCCTATCCACATCAGGCATATTTACTAACCACATCAGGTATATTCAGTCAGACATAACGGGTATATTTAATCAGCTAAAACGGCAATATTAATTATTAATTAGCCACATCAGGTATATTAATCAGCCACATCAGGTATATTAATCAGCCACATCAGGTATATTAATCAGCCACATCAGGTATATTAATCAGCCACATCAGGTATATTAATCAGCCACATCAGGTATATTAATCAGCCACATCAGGTATATTAATCAGCCACATCAGGTATAATAATCAGCCACATCAGGTATATTAATCAGCCACATCAGGTATATTAATCAGCCACATCAGGTATATTAATCAGCCACATCAGGTATATTAATCAGCCACATCAGGTATATTAATCAGCCACATCAGGTATATTAATCAGCCACATCAGGTATATTAATCAGCCACATCAGGTATATTAATCAACCAGATCAGGTATATTAATCACCCACATCAGGTATATTAATCAGCCACATCAGGTATATTAATCAGCCACATCAGGTATATTAATCAGCCACAACAGGTATATTAATCAGCCACATCAGGTATATTAATCAGCCACAATGGTATATTAATCAGCCACATCAGGTATATTAATCAGCCACATCAGGTATATTAATCAGCCACATCAGGTATATTAATCAGCCACATCAGGTATATTAATTAGCCACAATGGTATATTCAACCAGCCACATCAATTATAATGAATTGGCCACAAGTAAATTTAATTAGCACAGCACGTATGCATAATTAGTTAGCCACAACAGGTATATATAATGAGCACATCATTTTTATTGAATTAGCCACTCCATAGCTCAATATGCACTGGATTATTTGTTTGATTTTCCCACTCTGTGTGTTATGATCGGCTTAGAAGAGCTTTCCTTATAATTATTTCCCTGCTGACAGGACGCAAAGAACTACTTTCGTTATATTGTGTCCGTCCTGGATCCCGGCTGCGAAGTTGCCAACTGCCAGGTGAGAGAGTACAGTTACTACTTGGTAATTTATTTTTGAAGAAAAGTGTCAATATTGATTTTCTATCAGCTGTCATCAGTTAGGCATTTAAAAACAATAACAAAATACACCTCGCTCCGGTCACGAGTGGCCACAGAGGGGGGAGGTATCAGAGCGCACGCCTTTGTGGCCGCACTCCTGAAAAAGTAGCATATTTAAAAAAGAAATCAAAAGAACATACCGCATACCTACATGAAAATATTATGCTAATTATGCTATGTCATAAGTTTTGCAGTACTGTCGCTAATCAAATTGAGTAGCAAATTTCATGCAGAGATTTTAATACACTTTTCGTCTATTCTACTGCAAGTAGGATTTCAGAGTGTGACTTAAAAATTATTCTCTCAGCCAAACAAATCTACAAAGCTCTGTGTGATGCGGTACAGTACATATATACATAATATTAGAATACATATGCGATCTTCATATAGAGGCATGGCGTGCAAAATTTGCTTAAAGTATTCGTAACAAGATTATTAAATGAGGGCTCAAAAGTCAGCAGAATGGGCAGAATTGCCGTCAGCGCTGGTGTGTGGGATGATGTCGCCGAAGGCGTTGCGTCAGGGTGCCCGCAGCCCTTTCAGGTAAAAAATGTCTTAGCAATTTCTAATCAATAGTCAGCCCTAACGTAACTCTGTTTCTGGCTGCATGGGTACTGGGATGATTTGACCATAGACAATCGACTCGGACAATCAAACTGAGATCGGCACCATAGATCTCGGCCTCGGCTTGATTGTCTATAGTCTATGGCCAAGCCACCCAGACAACAGATACTTAGCCCTGAATTGCATACGAAGCATACAATTTGCTTGAATAACAAATCTCATTTTGAGTGTCAGTAAAAGTTTCAATGATAAACGAATGCCATTTTCAAAGTAGCCGATGCGCTAGGCCAGCGTTCCGCGCTCCCTGTACCAGCTGACTAGCACAGCCGCGGCCACAATGCAGCTGGGCAGGCAGACCAGTAGGCTAACAGCAGCTGAGCCAACTAGCATAGCAACGCATTGCCTGTGTGAGCCGACCTGGGCTAGGAAACTGGCCAATACGAATGCCAGGCCGGTGGCCAGCACCAGGCCGTGCGCTGCGCACGCGCCCAGCTGTAGACGGGCATTGAGAAACAGTCGGCCGCTTAGGCAGCTCAGGGCCACGCTTAGTCCGGCGGTCAGGGCGCTGCTTGCGCACGTAGCGAAACCCAGGCCTGCGTGTGGGAGGGATGGAATGGGGAAATTTAGGCCTATCTCTGGTTGTAGGCTGCTTGTGGGCACCCTGGCGCAATGCCTTCGGCGACACTGTCCCACAACCAGCGCTGAGGTAATTCTGCCTATCCCACTTACAATGACTCTTGAGCACATAAAAGCCCCCCCATAGTGGTTAGGGGCTGTAGCCCAGTAGTTAGAGCGTCGGACTCACGATTAAGGTCAGGGGTTCGATTCCCGATCCCACTGGAACAATTTGTGCCCTTGAGCAAGACACTTGACTCTGCATTGCTTCAGTTCATCCAGCTGTAAAATGGGTGCCAGCATTAGCTGGGGTAATTGAGGGTGTGTGTGGCGACCAAAGTCCTTGGACTGAACAGCCGTACGCAGCCTTCAGATGCGCCGCGCAATGGCTGCGGCTGTGTTGTCGGTTGCACATCTGGTCCAATTGGGGAAGAAGGCGTAATCAAAAAAGGCGCGCCAATACTGTACGCCGACACGTACTCAAACACACGCTCACAGGCTGTACAGAGGCCCTGACTTTCTAATCGTCAGGCATGTACGCTCTCTGTGCCTTGGGGGGTTGGCCTTCATGGTTGTAAATAGGACGACAACCCCAAAACTTCGTGCACAGAAGCCCCAAATGAATGTTTGCGCACTGAATCGAACCAGGGGTCCTAGCGCTTGAGTCGATCGCGTTTTTACCGCTGAGCTGCCTTCTAGATACTATGGATTAATATTTGATGGATGGGATCTGGGATCGAAAAAAATTGAAGAATTGAAGAAATTAGGATTCGGATTAGATATCATGTTCTGAACTATACATAGGCATATGGAATTGAGATATTTAGATGCTGGTGACGGTACCTGATATACGAGCGTATGCTTTGTATTCAACCATATTGTTATAGAAATTCGGTTTAAAAATAAATCATAATTAATTTCTGCAACTGCTTTTCTTCCGGTCACTGTCGGTGCAACATGTGGATTATCTAAATCCTACGGAGGGTGGCAAGTCAGGAGGGTGCCGTCTCACCTGAGCATTCTAGCATCCTCTTTTAAGATTGACATTAACGGTTGTTATTCGCGCAGCTTAACTCCTGGGATTCGAGCCCGGGTCCTCTAATACCGCTCTGGCGCTCAAACAAATTAGCCCTTCGACGCCAATTTTAAATTGCATTTCCGTGTTTAAGTTGGCTTTGTGGTAGGGGGTAGATTTTTCCTTACATTTTGGTTACTTGCTTCTGTCTGTCGCTTCAACAGGCAGCAGTCGGCATGGAAAAGGGAGGGGCGGGTGGAGGCAGTAACCCGAAGGTTTGACACTTTTTGTGAACTCTTTTCTAAACTTTTATAAACATCTTGGTTGTTAGGCCCGTCTGCACTTTAAGTCCAGTCCGTCAGTTGTTAGGAGGGAACACGACTTTTTCTTAAAATGTAGCTTGGAATATTTTCCTACTGCAAAAGCATAGAGAAGCACCGCGGCTGCAGCACAAGGGCATAATGGGATTCTTAGGCAGTGCGGAAAGTTGCGGGGGGCGAAAACTATTGAGAGCGAGTGGCTTCGCATAATGGAATTTGAGGAAACTATAATATAGAAAAATAATACTGGCCTCGTGCGGCTTCTAAAGTTATTGGGCCCTATTTTTAATTCTACTGCGCATAATTATTCAGTCTATTAGTTATAATAAAAGTCTGAAAGTATGAATAAAGCTTTGTGCCCCCCCCTCCCGGGGTGTGTTAACTCAGGCCCGCGATGGACAGTTAATGGGATTTTTCTCAAACCCTTCCGATCCAACGCTTGAATGCTTACAGTCCCAGCGTTGCCGAATTCTAATTCGCTTACGCTACGCTCGATCGCGCGCTATGCAATTCCTCTTTCCCCGACTCACGCGCCAGCCCCTGGCAAGGCCACGCAGCCTCATTTTGGCACTATCAGACCTGGCCGTGATTTCCAACTAAACTCCGGCTCAGCTTCTGTACTCCTTCAGCTGTTATTCATTTCATAAGCCTAGCTATTTGGCTACCGAAAAAGTGCTTGCAAAAGGTTTTGCGCTTAGCCGTCAGAGTAAAAAATCCTGAACTTTTCAGTCAGGTCACCGATACTCTCCAGATCATTCACTGGGTCACTGATACTCTTCAGATCCTTCATTGGGTCACTGATCCTGTCCGTATCATTCACTGGGTCACTGATACTGTCCAGATCAGTCACTGGGTCACTGGTACTCTCCAGATCCTTCATTTGGTCACTGATACTCTCCAGATCATTCACTGGGTCACTGATACTCTTCAGATCCTTCATTGGGTCACTGATACTGTCCGTATCATTCACTGGGTCACTGATACTGTCCGTATCATTCACTGGGTCACTGATACTGTCCAGATCCTTCATTGGGTCACTGATACTGTCCGTATCATTCACTGGGTCACTGATACTGTCCAGATCCTTCATTGGGTCACTGATACTGTCCGGATCAGTCACTGGGTCACTGATACTCTCCAAATCATTTACTGGGTCACTGATACTGTCCAGATCAGTCACTGGGTCACTGGTACTCTCCAGATTCTTCATTGGGTCACTGATACTGTCCGGATCATTCACTTGGTCACTGATACTCTCCAGATCATTTACTGGGTCACTGATACTCCCCAGATCCTTCATTGGGTCACTGATACTATCCGGATCATTCACTGGGTCACTGATACTCCCCAGATCTTTCAGTTTGTCACAACTATTTCCTATTCAAAACGAACGACATCAGACCGATTAGTTAACAAAAGTAAAGACGCCTACAGATTAAGAGTGCATTGCTCTCATCAGCCGTTGGTCAGACAAAGCAAGTTTTGTATGCTGCCTGGATGCTGTCCGTTGCCTCACGGCTGACCGGCTGTGAATGCTAGGCTAGGCTACTCAATTTAGTATATTAGCCAATCTACTCGAACCGGACATGCTCGGCCTGCTCTTCTTCCCCTGCCATCTCTCATATAAGAAAGCATTGCTTGACGAAGTGTGCGCTCGTAGGGGCTATTTATCTTACTAACTGCAACTGCTGTCTGGCTCTCCTTTGCAGCTTTCGTTTCTATCTTTACGGATTCCTATAGGATGCTTGCTGCTTGCATAGAGACAAACCGAGACCAGATTCTCAGTTCTCAATCGATTCTAACTAATAGGTGGTGTGGGGGCTGCTGCGCAATATTGTGCTAAAGTAGAGAGTAGAGTTTTTTTAGACTTCAAAGGCGGTGGTTCTAGTTGAAATGATTAGCGAGTCTCAATTGCTGAAATCTAGTTAATCGGTTCGATTACTTACCGTGGGGTTCCCAGTCCTCATCTAATGCAAATATACTTTCTAGTGCGTATAAGTTGGTTGGATCTATTAATTATGAATATTAAATCAACGTCGGATCGGGGAATGGAGCAGAATTCTTAAATATTTCCCATTCTTTATTTCCTTTCTACAGTGTAATGCGATTTGGGCCCACATTAGCAGTGTGGTCGCAACTAGTTGCTACCAACCAACCATTTTTTCATAGCGCTTGGGATTCGCTTTAACTCCTGATGTAAATTTTGGGCAGGCGAGTATAGCTTGGCATATACTACTATATATTATCAAATGATATTTGCGTGTCTCCTTGAACATAGCTACGAGTATAGATAATTAGTATCAATATTCGTTTTCTCACGAATACAATATCCGAAAATTGTAGCCAAATATGAGCACCGCTAATGGCTAATGGCTTGCTGGGGGCGAAAATATTGAAGGCTGTATTAGATATTTTGCTATAGAATGCGAAATATGCTTGATGGATGCTTGCTTGTCAACATATTTGGTTAACCAGGGCTCCATTTTAATGAGCTCAAGGTCTTCTGTTGGACTTCATTTAATGGCTACGAAGGAAGGCATTTGGCTACGAAGGAAGGCATTTGGCTATGAAGGAAGGCATTTGGCTACAGAGGAAGGCATTTTGCTACGAAGGAAGAAATTTGGCTATGAAGGAAGGTATTTGGCTATGATGGAAGACATTTGGCTATGAAGGAAGACATTTGGCTATGAAGGAAGACATTTGGCTATGATGGAAGACATTTGGCTATGATGGAAGACATTTGGCTATGAAGAAAGACTTTGGCTATGAAGGAAGACATTTGGCTATGAAGGAAGACATTTGGCTATGAGGGAAGGCATTTGGCTATAATGGAAGACATTTGGCTATAATGGAAGACATTTGGCTATAATGGAAGACATTTGGCTATGAGGGAAGGCATTTGGCTATGAAGGAAGACATTTGGCTATGAAGGAAAGCATTTGGCTATGAAGGAAGACATTTGGCTATGAAGGAAAGCATTTGGCTATAAAGGAAGACATTTGGCTATGAAGGAAAGCATTTGGCTACGAAGGAAGACACCTGGCCTTGAATGAAGTAATTTTAAAGGTTCTCGAATGTCCCTTAAACCTGGTCCATCTTAGTAATTTTGTAGGACGAAAAATCAAGGGCATTTTGTAGAATTGTTTCTTAAAACAGATTTTTCTATTAAATCGTACAAGAATGTGTTCTCAATTCGAACCAATCGCTGTCCGTCACTCACCCGTGACGCTGCTGCATGAATTGGCAGCGAAAACCACATCGGCCGTGGCAGCCATGGCGCCGTGCATTAGCACGCCAATAGCGCTGCCTATCAGCTTCCGCTTGTCCGATAGCACTTTCTCCTCGCGTCCGTCGCCTCCTACTGTGCTCATGTTGGTCTGCATCTTTCTTGTTGGGGGTACAAACGGCATGACTGTTTGCTGTTGCACTGTTTGTGCTGTGTCGTTTTGATTATGAAAGATTTTTTCGGTTGAAATTAACTACAACGCTGTATAATGGTTACTGCAGTATCCATGTATATTCAGACTAACTCACTAGCTAGCTATCTAGCGAGTTAGCAAGGAGTTCTATTGGCTAACGGATCTGTTGTCCAATTGTGCAGAGTTATCCTCGGTCTGGACTCTGGATTTTCAGGAACTCCTATGCGGAGAGTTAAACTATCGTTGAAAAATGAGCTTTTTTAAAATTCTAGAAGAAGCTGAGAGAAGATTGAAATTAGGCATCTCTTCTCTTTTTGCGCTATTTTCAGATTGATGAGTCCACTAGCTATCACTTTTGCTGGATTGCCAAATTTTATTTCTCTCTCCGTGATTGATTAGCTACGTAAATATGCGCCCAGAACCAAGGAACTCCTAATATAAAATCTGGAGTAGCGGATTCTATCTTGAGTCTCATTTCTTTGCAATAAACGGTTGCTAGTTGTTTTATACTATTTAATAGCTCGTAAAAAGCAGTAAATTTGCTACGAAGGAAGACATTTGGCTATGGAGAGAGACATCGGCTATAAAGGAATAATTTTGGCTATGATGGAAGACATTTGGCTATAATGGAAGACATATGGCTATGAAAGAAGACATATGGCTATGAAAGAAGACATTTGGCTATGAAGGAAGACATTTGGCTATGAAGGAAGACATTTGGCTATGATGGAAGACATTTGGCTATGATGGAAGACATTTGGCTATAATGGAAGACATATGGCTATGAAAGAAGACATATGGCTATGAAAGAAGACATTTGGCTATGAAGGAAGACATTTGGCTATGATGGAAGACATTTGGCTATGAAGGAAGGCATTTGGCTATGAAGGAAGACATTTGGCTACGAAGGAAGGCATTTGGCTATGAAGGAAGACATTTGGCTACGAAGGAAGGCATTTGGCTATGAAGGAAGACATTTGGCTATGAAGGAAGACATTTGGCTATGAAGGAAGACATTTGGCTATGAAAGAAGACATTTGGCTATGAAGGAAGACATTTGGCTATGATGGAAGACATATGGCTATGAAGAGAGACATCGGCTATGAAGGAATACTTTTGGCTATGATGGAAGACATTTGGCTATGGGGGAAGACATTTGGCTATAATGGAAGACATTTGGCTATGAAGGAAGACTTTTGGAAGTTTTTTGCTAAATAAAAAGTGGTTTTCAACGCCAGATTTCTAGACAGATCTCCATGAACCACTCCTTTTTGATTAACAGCTATCAATACCTATCGTGTACTCCATGATATCCCCGCCTTTCCCGCAGAACACGTGCGCCACTCTGCCGCCGGGCCGCTGCGGCGTCTGCGTTGAGAATCTCAAATCTGGCGACGTGAATAGCGCATTGTTGGAGTATTTTCAGTTCGAATTCCCGCCAACTCTACGCGACTACGTGATCTCGAATCTGCTGCTGGTTTGTGCAATAGCCTTTACGTTTCTTAATTGCTTTTAAGTTTACTTTTTATGGGAACTTGGATGGCAGGTGTTTTAGTTTTTAGGTCTCCCTATAGAACCCCACAGATACCTCATTAGAGTACACCCAGAGATACCTAACTAGAGTACCTTCAACTGTACCTCACTAGAGTACCCCCAGAGATACCTAACTAGAGTACCTTCAACTGTACCTCACTAGAGTACCCCCAGAGATACCTAACTAGAGTACCTTCAACTGTACCTCACTAGAGTACCCCCAGAGATCCCTCCCCCAGAGATACCTTACTAAAGGACCCCCAGAGATACCTAACTAGATTACCTTCAGTGGTACCTCACTAGAGTACCCCCAGCGACACCTCACCTCAGTACTTCCGAAAATGTCTAAATGTACTTTAATTTCCTCCTTTTAGTCAAATGTACGGTTTCCCTGCTGATTGCTCCGCCGCTTAACACATTATACATATTACCCTCGAGTTCGGTCGGGATCCGGGTTTAATCATCTTAATCAGTCAGTATCAGTCAGCTGACTCCCTCTCAATTCCATTCCGTATCCGTATTAAGATTAAGAACCTTTTTATATCCCTTTTTGTTACTGCTGCGATTCAGTGGAAGATCCTATTACTAGCCCCGGTTTCAGGTTTCATTCTGTCGCAAATTATGCACGAATCGCCGGCAATGATATGCCATGCTAGCCTAGTTTGTGTGCTTTCAATCTATCCCGGAACTGTCGCACTGCTAGTGTGCATAGTACTGTGACTGTACATGTATTTGTAAAAGGATTTACCGAAAAGTTATTCATAGAATATGCCATATTCTAAGAAACCCCACCGCCAGCGCTGCAAGTTAAGCAGAGCAGACCGGAGGGTGGCAAATTAATAAAGGTTGGCTGCCACACCTGCCACATTTCTTCTATTAATTTCTATATTAGAAAAGCATTAGTTAAAGCAACATTACAGGTTTAGATTCTCTAGCCATTACAAATTTCAAGTACTAGGCAAGGAAAAACTGCTTTCTTAGAAAATATTTGAAGACTGACTTTACCAGACAAATGGACTTTTTATAAGGCAGGAGGGTTGTGTGCACCCTGGCCATACATGCGCAACAGTCGGCCGAGTCGGCCGATTCGGCCGACCGATTTGGCGGCCAACCAAGGAAGTCGCAAAAATACCCACCCAAAAATTTACCTAAGTAGTAGTACTAAGTAGCTGACGAGGCATTTTGGCTTAATAAGACAGTTATAGTTACTCCTGCCGTTTACCCAAAGTTGCGTTTATTTTGCTTTAGAGTTTTTTGATGTGTAAGTCGCATTTTTGGCCAAAAACTACGTCGCATTTTTGTTAAAACTAAGTCGCATGGCCGACCGAATTTTGGAGGTTGCGCATGTATGACCCTGGCGCACTTTAAGCGACATTGTCACACAAGCGCGCGGATACGTACGCAGTCATACGCACAGGCACACACTCACACAGGAGTGTACAGCGGCCCTAACTTTATTTATCGTTAGGCATGTACACTTCACTGCGCCTTTGGGGGGGTTGGCTCTCAAGGCCGTTAATTGCACGAGCAGAGCCAAGCCGAGGTTCCAATTCAGTCCCAAATTAATGTGACTGCACTTGGAATTGAGCCTGGGTCGCTGGCACATGAGAGGGCCGGTACGGCCACCCCTAAACAGAAAAATACACTACACGGGGATATAAACTTTTTCATTGTTTTTTCGGCACAAAAATAGCAATAGTTTTTATATAGGAAGCATTTTCGAATGCTCACTTTCTGATTAGACATACCTGTGTAGTTTTTTGCTACTGTAAGTAGTCAAACAAACAAGTTCCAACCTGCCGACTGGTTTCAGCACATGATGTCCGAGCCGTGCTACGACTATCTGCGCACCAAGCACCAGCTAGGCTACCAAGTGTACTGCGACAGTCGGCAGACTAACGGCGCCATCGGGTTCATGGTGCAGGTGAACAGCCAGGCGGACCAGTTCAGCATGGCCCAGCTGCAGGCCAGGGTGGACAAGTTCACTGGCGGCCGCTTTCTCAAGCTATTGACCGGCATGTCGGACGAGGCGTTCTCGAATTACGCCAGATCTCTTGTCGACCTGCTGCTGGTTGAGGATGTCGGCATGACTCAGCAGGCTGATCGGTACTGGTGCGCGATACTGGACAATGGCCCGGCCTGTCCGCCTGCCGCTTTTGGACTGCACTACACCGAGGCTGAGATGCTGCTGCACTCGGTTACTAAGGCTGAGGCCATCGAGTTCTATCAGCGGGCTCTGCGCTCCACTGGCAGGCGGTCATTCACCTTTCAGGTGAGTTGGGTCATGGTTTAGATCTTTGTAGCTTTTGGTGGAGTGGAGTCGATTTTGGTACATGGTAGAGTAGAGTGCGTCTGGGTGTTTTGGTAGAGTATAGTAAAATCGGGGATAGATTATGGTAGAGAGGCTTCATCGTTTTTTATATAGTAGAGTAGATTTTGTAGATTATAGCTCGTAATAGAGTAGAGTGGGTCTTGGTAGGTTTGGTAGAGTAGATTGGATGTTGGTAGGTTTTGGCAGAATGAGTCTGTGTAGATTTTGATACATTAGAGTGAGTCTTGTTTGGTAGAGTAGACTGAGTTTTGGTAGATTTTGCTAGAGTAGTGAGTATTGGTAGATTTTGTTAGAGTAAATTGACTCTTGGTAGAGTAGAGCGAGTCTTGGTAGAGTAGAGTGAGTCTTGGTAGAGTAGAGTGAGTCTTGATAGAGTAGAGTGAGTCTTGGTAGATTTTGGTAGAGTAGAGTGAGTCTTGGTGGAATTTGGTAGAGTAGAGTGCGTCTTGGTAGGTTTGGTAGACTGAATCTGGATATATTTTGGTAGAGTAGATTGAATGTTGATAGGTTTTGGTAGAGTAGATTGAATGTTGATAGGTTTTGGTAGAGTAGATTGAATGTTGATAGGTTTTGGTAGAGTAGATTGAATGTTGATAGGTTTTGGTAGAGTAGAGTGTATCTGAGTAGGCTTTAGTAGGGTAGAGTGGAAATGGGTAGATTTTTTTGTGAAGTAAGAGTAGAATGGGTGTCTGAGTAGATTCGGCAGAGTAGAGAATAGGTTCGAGTTCAGTAGAGCGGGTCAGCTCAAGTTTAAAGGTGTCTAGACTGGCTTTCAATGCTAATAATTCAATGGCACGAAGTTTGCAGAAACAATTCGTCACTGGAAGGTGCGATGCAAGCAGTCGGTGTTGTTAATAGCTTAGCACCTTTGATCTTTAATTTTCCAGCTGCGGTTTCTGCCTAATACTTTGTATCTAATATACTGGGTGACATCTGCTATAAGCTCGTGCCCGTAAACCTGACTCATTTTTATTAGAATATATACTTATTACCGACCTGCTGCCAGGTGGCTATTTAACAGTAGAACTACCAAGAGGGGGGGGGGGGAAAATTTCCCCCCCCCTGACAATTTTTTTTGCTGCGCCGGAACGGAGCAACGCAGGCACACGAAATTCAAGAACACGGGCTAACTTTTTGTTGCGCACCTTCTCAAACAAGAATCAAGTTGCCAGCCCTTCGGACCGTCGAGATATTCGACGATTCTGCCAGAAGGTCGGATTTTTCCCATAAGCGCTAGTGTATTCAGTACACCCCTGTGCGCCAAATAGCACTGCGCCTCAGTGCAGCCTTGCCAAGTCTCCAAATTTCATCAGCACGTCGACCAAATGTGTCTGCATCAGTTCTGACTTCGTTGGTTACTGGCCTTCCCCGAGACGGAGCTTCTAGACCTTCAACAGGTGGCACCAGGTGACTATGAACACCTTGATGCGAATTTCTCTAGTTTCACCGATCAAGCCTCGACAGTAGGCAAGCCTCAACTGCCAGACACCCTCAGCTAGTCTCCTGAGCATTCCTTCATCATCCCGACACCGTCGGCACCTTCAACAGGTGGCATCAGGTGACTATGGACGTCCTATTGCAAATATGTCAGGTCTTTCTTATCAAGCTTCAATAATGGGCAAACCTCAACCAACGGACATTGTCAGCTAGTCTCTCAAGCATTCCGTCATCATCCCGACGCCGTCGGCTCCTTCAACAGATTACACCAGGTGACTATGGACAGCCTGTTGCAAATATGTCAGGTTTTTCTTATCAAGCTTCAATAATGAGCAAACCTCAACTGCTGGACATCCTCAGCTAGTCAGTCGAGCATTCAGCCATCACCCCGACGCCGTCGGCACCTTCAACAGATTACACCAGCTGACTATGGACATCCTGATAAGAATTTCTCTAGTTTCGCCGATCAAGCCTCGATAGTGGGCAAAAATCAACTGCTGGACATCCTCAGCTAGTCAGTCAAGCATTCAGCCATCACCCTGACGCCGTCGGCACCTTCAACAGGTGGCACCAGGGGAGTAAGGACACCTGAGCGTGATTTTTCATCATGCTCTTAACATTTCTGAAGCTCTCAAAATTTTCAAAGCACGGAAATTGCTATAGTTAAGCTTGAACTCATGTTGCTGTATATTTATTATTATTATTACACATACTTTTATACATAGGAGCTACATACATATTTTATTCGAAAAGCTGTTTAGTTTATTCAACTATAATATTGAACCCAATTTTTATGCAGAAAGGGTTATGCTTCTAAGAAGCTGTGAAGTCTGGGTTTGCGTGCCGAAAAGGTGGCCTCTGTATGGCTCTGTTTACTCAATATATTTATTAGTCAATATTGTGGGGTGGGGTGCAGCGATGCGCGATTGGTCGAGAATTGGTAAACAAGTTTAGGCGAGAAAATGAGTCATGAATAATAATGTGGGGCAGAGAGTGCAGCGCACGGCCTACGCCCTACAGAAGCCAGTAAATTCAATCCGTTTTTTCATTTTTTAATGATTCAGAAATGTTAAGAGCATGATGAAAAATCACGCTCAGTTGTCCTTACTCCCCTGGTGCCACCTGTTGAAGGTGCCGACGGCGTCGGGGTGATGGCTGAATGCTTGACTGACTAGCTGAGGATGTCCAGCAGTTGATTTTTGCCCACTATCCAGGCTTGATCGGCGAAACTAGAGAAATTCTTATCAGGCTGTCCATAGTCCCCTGGTGCCACCTGTTGAAGGTGCCGACGGCGTCGGGGTGATGGCTGAATGCTCGACTGACTAGCTGAGGATGTCCAGCAGTTGAGGTTTGCTCATTATTGAAGCTTGATAAGAAAAACCTGACATATTTGCAACAGGCTGTCCATAGTCACCTGGTGTAATCTGTTGAAGGAGCCGACGGCGTCGGGATGATGACGGAATGCTTGAGAGACTAGCTGACAATGTCCGTTGGTTGAGGTTTGCCCATTATTGAAGCTTGATAAGAAAGACCTGACATATTTGCAATAGGACGTCCATAGTCACCTGATGCCACCTGTTGAAGGTGCCGACGGTGTCGGGATGATGAAGGAATGCTCAGGAGACTAGCTGAGGGTGTCTGGCAGTTGAGGCTTGCCTACTGTCGAGGCTTGATCGGTGAAACTAGAGAAATTCGCATCAAGGTGTTCATAGTCACCTGGTGCCACCTGTTGAAGGTCTAGAAGCTCCGTCTCGGGGAAGGCCAGTAACCAACGAAGTCAGAACTGATGCAGACACATTTGGTCGACGTGCTGATGAAATTTGGAGACTTGGCAAGGCTGCACTGAGGCGCAGTGCTATTTGGCGCACAGGGGTGTACTGAATACACTAGCGCTTATGGGAAAAATCCGACCTTCTGGCAGAATCGTCGAATATCTCGACGGTCCGAAGGGCTGGCGACTTGATTCTTGTTTGAGAAGGTGCGCAACAAAAAGTTAGCCCGTGTTCTTGAATTTCGTGTGCCTGCGTTGCTCCGTTCCGGCGCAGCAAAAAAAATTGTCAGGGGGGGGGGAAATTTTTCCCCCCCCTCTTGGTAGTTCGACGGGCGGAAAAATGGCTTTGTATTCCTACTGTTAATATACTCGTAACTGTCTCTAAGCCTCCTGTCACACACAGGGGCAGAGTAGCTCACTTTATTAAACGGTTCTGACTCTCGTGCCACGACCCCTGGTTGGATTCCGTGTGCAGGCACATTCATTCACTTGGGGCTTGTGTGAACGATTAGACAGTCAGGGCCGCTATTCACTCCACGTGAGCGTGTGCATGACTGCGTGCCTGCGTACAGTATTGGCGCGCTTGTATGTGTTCAGGAGTCAGTGGAATGGGCAGAATGGCCTCAGCGCCGGTTGTGAGCCGATATCGCCGAAGGCGTTGCGCTGGCAGCCCTCCTGCAATAATCACTATTCATCCCCCACACTGTTCAAGGCGGAAGGCGCGACCAAGAAAGTGTCCGGCCGGGCTGGCAAGAAGCCATTCGCCATGCCGCTTTGCTACTCAACAGACACTGTCGACAGCCAAACCAAGGACGGCGACGAAGAAGAGTGCATCGTCTGGACTGGAGACCTGCACCAGTTCAAAGCCAGCCTGCAGTACAATGCAGCTAGGGCGATTGTTTAAGCTTCTGGCTAGCGATATTAATACTGGATGGACTACTGTTTTTGTTTTGGCTAAGTTTCTCTTTTAATTGATAATTTAATTGACTCCTGTTCTGTAGCCCTTGAAAATGTTGGCAGAAGTTGCTTTAAAAGGAGAGCCAACCTCTGGCCCTGGTGCGTACTCCCAACTATTATTAATCAGAGCACGAACAGGAGTCTATTAAAATGGACTTTTATAATCTGTAGTATAGGCAACGTTAACCAGTCAAAAGACCATGCAATTATGACAATACGAGTATACTGCTGTACTTTAATAAGGTTTTTAAAGGATTTAAAAATTTTTAAGCTACCGTGGTCTCTTGACTGGTTTATTACTCGTATACTCCATAAACAGCCTTTAGATTGCCTTTATTAGGCATTAGAGTACTTTTAATTAAGCCAAGCGTGTGTTTGTTTTAAATTAAAATTTATTGCTTTTTTCAAACCTTTTCTAAGTAATTTACTAATTAAATTGGTTGTATACTACTTAATGCGCGCTCAGTCCTACTGCTATCCATTTCTGCGACTTTAACCGACTTTAAGCATCAGGCTTTACTAGTATACACAAAGCCCAAAGCCTAAAACTGAACTCCATGCGCTACACTGACTGAAGCACAAACTAAGCAGATAAATCAATTTTTAGGAGTTTTACTTTTTTGCTCATTTTTTTCTGCCGAAAACTTGTTTAAAGATATTTCAATTGCTTATTTATTTCTTTTTTATCTAGTAGGCATTAGAAAATTGTTTCAATAGCCGAAATCTATTGTCTGCTTTCACTTGCTCTATTCTCTCCCTCTTCTCTACCTCTATCTCTCTCCCTCTCTTATCTACCTTTACCTCTCCCCATCTTCACTCTGACTCTCTCCCTCTCCATCTCCACCACAGCTTCTCCCTCTTCACCTCTTCTTATCCTCCTTCCCCTTCTGCCCTCTTTCTCTACCTCCCACTCACCTCTCACCCTCTTCTTCCTTTCACTTTGCATCTGTGAACTGTAAGCGCATGTTTATACTGATTTGTGAGAACATTTGAAACATACTAACTATTCTACACCTCTGCCTCTTCCGCGTGCCCATTTTCAGGCGACAGCAGTGGGATACCGCAAGTCGGCTACCGCTGAAGAGTTGCCTCGCAACGGGCAGCAGCAGCGGCAGCAGCAGCAGCAACAGCAGCAACAGCAGCAAAACGGTACCAGTTCCGGCGGAGCTGCAGTGAGCAACGGCCTGGGGCTGCACCGTCAGCAGCAGCCGGGCCAGTCGGCTGGCCGGGCGCCTCGCTCCAACAAGCCGCCGGCGCCGCGGCCTCCGCCCCGCCAATCAGCGCCAACTTCGCCTCAGCAGCCGCAGCCTCAGCCGCCGCCGACTCCGCCTCGGCCGTCAGCTACGCCGACACACGTCGCCACCAGCAATGGCGCCGCTTCGCTGCAATTATCGCAGCAAAAAAAGCAACAATTAGAAGAGCAGAAGCTGCTTTTGCAGCAACAATATTTAGAGCATCTGCGCAAGCGTCAAGAGCAGCAACAACAGCAACAGCAGCAGCAGGAAGAGCGGCAATCAGAATTGCCCGGTCAGCCACAACGAGGCCAGGCTGTCCGCCAGACCGGCCGGTCCCGCCTTCAGGTGAAGCGCTGCGAGGTGAACGAGAAAATTCACCGCGAGCTGCAGCTGACCAAAGGCGCTGAGAACATGCTGAGGGTGACGCGAGACAAACAGGCCAAGGCGCAAATTTCTGTTGAATTGAAATACGCCTATTCTAATCTGGACCTGCTTCAGCGGGAACTCGCCGACATCAACGAGGCGCTGGAGGTGTACCAGGACACCAGCGCCTGTTTGCCTATGATCCCGCTGGGCTTGAAGGAGACTCGGCCGCTGGACTATGAGCCTGCGCTGGCCGACTTCATCGAGGAGCACTACAGCGCCAGGCGGGACGACTATCGGCACTGCTTTGTTGAGCTCAACCGCCTGCGAGAGGCCGCGCGCAGGCCGCTGCGCTCCGAGCAGGGCGTGGCGGACATCTTTGTCTACTTGAATCACCTGTGGTAAGTTGGCCGCTTCAGCTGACTGCTTGTAGCTGATTAACTCGCTCATGAATTAATCATTTGTAAACTCATTAACTCATAACCTCACTCATGAACTCACTCATAAACTCATGAGCTCACCCATGAGCTCACTCATAAATTCGCTCATGAACTCGCTTATGAACTCATGAACTCATTTACTCAACCTTGAACTTGGTCATAAACCCACTCCTGAACTCACTCATGAACTCATGAACTCAACCTTGAACTTGGTCATAAACCCACTCATGAACTCACTCATGAACTCATGAACTCAACCTTGACAACAACAACAACAACAACAACAAAATACGCGACCCCGCATGCACAGTCACAGTTAGAGCAGGGCGCGTCAGATGGCGCGCCGCAGAGCCTGGGAGCGAACAAAGTCCGCTTCGTTGGCAGTGTCGTCCACGTATCGACGGGTTCGGGCCCGACCCTGCCTGAACGGACCCTGCAAGGTGAGCAGCAGGACGTCCTGAACAGGTTGGGGGCAGTAGCCCTCGGCCCGGATCACGTGGCCCGCCAGTTGAAGTCGCCGCCGGCGCAGGATGGTGGACGAACCTTGAACCTTGAACTCACTCATAAACTCCTGAACTCGTAAACTTGTGAACTCAGTTAGGAATTCACTCGCTCATTGAATCAGTCGCTAACTGGCTCTCTCACCCAGGTACCTGGACCGCAGGTTCTTCGCCCCGTGGCGCTCGCACAGCCTATTCTTCCACTGGTTCGACTCGTTCACCGGTGTGGCCTTCACCCAGCGCAGCTTGGCATTCGAGAAGGCCTGCATGGCCTACAATTTGGCGGCCGTATGCAGCCAGCTGGCGCTCTCGTCGGCCCGTCAGCAGCCGGAGGCGGCGCTAAAATGGCTGCTGCGCAGCTGGGGCGCAATCCTGTTCGTGGCGGAGAACTACACAAATGCGCCCAGTATGGATATGAAGTCGGCCGTACTGGAGATGACTGCAAACCTGTTGAGAGCGCAAGCCTACGAGTGTCAATATCAATTGGACTATCAGCAGCAGCAGCCTTGTGAGTGCTTGAATAAGTCGTTTTCTTAGAAATGCATTTTTATCACCCCACCTTTTTATTACTCCCCAAATGGTATCTCAGCAACTCCCCATTGAGCCATGGCATCTCAGCAACTCCCCATTGAGCCATGGCATCTCAGCAACTCCCCATTGAGCCATGGCATCTAAGAAACTCACCAATCGAGCCATGGTATCTCAGCAACTCCCCATTGAGCAATGGCATCTCAGCAACTCACCAATCGAGCCATGGCATCTCAGCAACTCACCAATCGAGCCATGGTATCTCAGCAACTCCCCATTGAGCCATGGCATCTCAGCAACTCCCCATTGAGCCATGGCATCTCAGCAACTCACCAATCGAGCCATGGCATCTCAGCAACTCCCCATTGAGCAATGGCATCTCAGCAACTCACCAATCGAGCCATGGTATCTCAGCAACTCCCCATTGAGCAATGGCATCTCAGCAACTCACCAATCGAGCCATGGCATCTCAGCAACTCACCAATCGAGCCATGGTATCTCAGCAACTCCCCATTGAGCCATGGCATCTCAGCAACTCCCCATTGAGCCATGGCATCTCAGCAACTCACCAATCGAGCCATGGCATCTCAGCAACTCACCAATCGAGCCATGGCATCTCAGCAACTCAACAATCGAGCCATGGTATCTCAGCAACTCCCCATTGAGCCATGGCATCTCAGCAACTCACCAATCGAGCCATGGCATCTCAGCAACTCCCCATTGAGCCATGGCATCTCAGCAACTCACCAATCGAGCCATGGCATCTCAGCAACTCACCAATCGAGCCATGGCATCTCAGCAACTCCCCATTGAGCCATGGCATCTCAGCAACTCACCAATCGAGCCATGGCATCTCAGCAACTCCCCATTGAGCCATGGCATCTCAGCAACTCCCCATTGAGCCATGGCATCTCAGCAACTCACCAATCGAGCCATGGTATCTCAGCAACTCCCCATTGAGCCATGGCATCTCAGCAACTCACCAATCGAGCCATGGCATCTCAGCAACTCCCCATTGAGCCATGGCATCTCAGCAACTCCCCATTGAGCCATGGCATCTCAGCAACTCACCAATCGAGCCATGGTATCTCAGCAACTCCCCATTGAGCCATGGCATCTCAGCAACTCACCAATCGAGCCATGGCATCTCAGCAACTCCCCATTGAGCCATGGCATCTCAGCAACTCACCAATCGAGCCATGGCATCTCAGCAACTCACCAATCGAGCCATGGCATCTCAGCAACTCCCCATTGAGCCATGGCATCTCAGCAACTCACCAATCGAGCCATGGCATCTCAGCAACTCCCCATTGAGCCATGGCATCTCAGCAACTCCCCATTGAGCCATGGCATCTCAGCAACTCCCCATTGAGCCATGGCATCTCAGCAACTCCCCATTGAGCCATGGCATCTCAGCAACTCCCCACTGAGCCATGGCATCTCAGCAACTCAGTTGCTCCAACTAGTGACCTCAAATGACCCCAAATAATTTACCTGCATTAACCTACAGCCCAGCAGCCGCAGTCAAAGCCGAATTCAATCCAGGGCCTGGCCGAGTTCTACCTGGTCCGGGCTCAGGCCGCCGAGTTTATCAGCGACGTATTCAACAATGTCGACACTCGACTGTCCGGCGACATTCTGCGCTACTCGGACTTCATACCGGACACCTGGCTGACTCTGGTGCAGCTCAAAACCAACTATTTCAAAGGACTGGCCCGACTCGCCTTGGCCAACTTCATGGTGGACGCCCTGGCCTTGTCCGGGACGGCCGTTCCAGTGGCCGAGGTTGTCACCAGGCTGACCGAAGTCCTGCTGGCCAGGAATTCTAGGAAACCCACCACCTCCGGCGAGCTGCGGGCCTTTGGTTAGTTACCTGCTACTGTCTGTCTGTCTGTCTGTCTGTCTGTCTGTCTGCCTGTCTGTCTGTCTGTCTGTCTGTCTGTCTGTCTGTCTGTCTGTCTGTCTCTCTCTCTCTGTCTGTCTGTCTGTCTGTCTCTCTCTCTGTCTGTCTGCCCGTCTGTCTGTCTGTATGTCTATCTGTCTGTGTGTGTGTGTGTGTGTCTGTCTGTCTGTCTGTCTGTCTGTCTGTCTGTCTGTCTGTCTGTCTGTCTGTCTTGTCTGCCCCTCTCAATCCGTGACTGCATGATAGCATTAAAAATCTAGTATTCTATTCGGCTCACTCAACTCTCACACGGAATCCCTCAGCCCGACTGTACGCAGCCGAGGCCATGTCGTGCTTCGAGGAGGCCATCCGGTTGATGTCGCTTAACAAGAAGCTGAGTGACCTGGCAGTGTGCAGCAACACGCTAAATCGGCTGCACTCTAAGTAAGTTCTAATGAATTGGTTTTAAAAGATTCTTTACTTAGCGGAATTAGCCGGTACGATCTGTACCTGCAGCACTAAAAATAGAACTGCTCAGTATGAGAATCCTGTCTTTAACCGAAACGATTTTTGCATTGAAATAGTGTTCAACTGTCTGTTTAGCTCTCTGTTTTGAAAATATTTCTTGACATCAAGTGTTTATAGTGGGATACTAACTTTTAACTCGTTGAAGGACTAACTCATTTGAGTTGAAGCTACTGATAGTAGTTTTTGCCATTGTTGCTCAAATCATCAGTTGCTGAGCCAGCCTCCCAGATCCTCAGTTGCTGAGCCAGCCTCCCAGATCCTCAGTTGCTGAGCCAGCCTCCCAGATCCTCAGTTGCTGAGCCAGCCTCTCAGATCCTCAGTTGCTGAGCCAGCCTCCCAGATCCTCAGTTGCTGAGCCAGCCTCCCAGATCCTCATGTGCTGAGCCAGCCTCCCAGATCCTCAGATGCTGAGCCAGCCTCCCAGATCCTCAGTTGCTGAGCCAGCCTCCCAGATCCTCAGGTGCTGAGCCAGCCTCCCAGATCCTCAGTTGCTGAGCCAGCCTCTCAGATCCTTAGTTGCTGAGCCAGCCTCTCAGATCCTCAGGTGCTGAGCCAGCCTCCCAGATCCTCAGGTGCTGAGCCAGCCTCCCAGATCCTCAGTTGCCAGGCCACCGCCTGCACCCTCCCAGATCCTCAGCTGCTCATCAATAAAATCATTTCGCCGAGTCACTTTCGCATGCTCCAAATTTCCTATCGTCGAAAAGTCTTGTCAATCATTTCTACAAGCACGAAACTTCCAAGCTTCAATTTTTTTTCGAAGATGTGATGTTTCATGCTTGTGAGGTTTCGAGCTTCAAACTTTCGTGTTTGCAGAAGGCATCCTTTCAGGGGGCAGAGCAGCTTAGCGGGCACCAAGGGTGCACATGCCTGACGATTAGAAAGTCAGGGCCGCTGTACACCCTGTGTGAGCGTGTGTATGAGTGCGTGCCTGCGTACAGTACTGGCGCGCTGGCATGTGCTCAGGAGTCAGCGGAATGGGCAGAATTGCCTCAGCGCTGGTTGTGGGACGATGTCGTCGAAGGCATTGCTCCAGGATGCTTGCAGCTCTCTTGGGAATATTTATTATTATTATAAACACTTGTTTCACCTACCCCTGCCCGCCAGAGCCCGCACGCTGCACATGGACATCGAGCTGGAGCCCAGCGCCCAGCTGGTCTCATTCTACTCCAGCGGCATCCGGGCCCGCATCGGCCGCGCCCTGTCGCCAGATGAGCCGAACTTCCACCGCCACCCGGTGCAGGACCTGTTCACCGCGCTGGGCCCAATCGGGTTTTTCAATTCGCGCAACGCCTGGTCGCAGCCGCGGGAAATTCGGCTACATCGCGGCGAAGGCGACGGCGGCGGCAGCGGCAGCTTCGGGTTCAGCCTGGCCGGCGAGGCTCCAGTGACCGTGGCCTCAGTAGACGACAGCGGCCAGGCGAAGGCGAACGGCCTGGAGCCGCGTGATGTAGTCATCGGAGTCGGCGACCAGGATGTGAAATGGGCATCGCACGAGCACCTGAGCCGTCTAATCCGGGAGAGCAGATCGGCACTCCGTCTGTGGGTTGTCAGCCCGCTGGAGACGCCGCGGCCTCCGCAACAGCAGCAGGACGAATCCGCCAATGCTGGCGGCGGCTCCGTCACTGGCAGCGTTCGCTCCGTGACTGGCGGCGGCCTTCACCAGATGCAAGCAGCTGGCAAGTCCGGTCAGCAAAGCTGGCGGAAGCGGCTGTCCGGATCTTGGCTGTTCCGTCGGCGGAAGGCGCGCAGCGAAAGCGCCGGCCGACGCGGCGGCGGTAACAAAGAGTCGGCAAAGTCGACGCTGTGAGCTCCAAAAATCAGCCCACAGGTTGCCTAAATAAAAATTCTCCTTGTTCAGTAAGTATAAGAATCGTCATTAAGCTATTCCAAGAGACTCCTTAAACTACTGTAAAAGTAGCCCTTAGGCCTTAAGCTATTCCAAGAAACGCCCCTTAAACAACTCAAAAATCGCTCTATACCTTTTTTATTGACTGCAATTAATAAGCTTTCCTAAATATTGCCTTTCAACTTAGCAATAAAATCATCCAATTTAGTTTATTTTGTTTCAACTTAACTGTTTTAATGATTGTCATAATGTTTCTAAACAATTAACTAAAAAACGCGCGCGATCTCCTTTATTATTTGCTCCTTTAATTGTTACATTTATGTCAACTTTTTAAGTCAGTGTTTAGTCTTTCTCAATACATTAGCCGCTTTATTAAGAGATGTCTAAAGAAACAATCGAATCTGTCTGAGAAAAGCCTAGCTACATACACAGATACTAGAATAGCTTCCTATGCCACTAGAAATTGAAGTTATGAAAAGCAGAGCGTCTACTCTTTTTTCAGTAATATGTCTGCGCATGCTACTTAAATTTAATGTAGCAGCTAAATTTTCTTTCCTTCCTCGGGGTTGTGGCCCCAGGAGCATATAGGGTTAAGAATGAAGAGAAAGCATTTAACTTGATATACAAGTGAACGCAAGACGGACGAAACTCAGTCTGGCCCAATCTAGCTCAGCCAATGAGAGAGCAGTAAGGAGAGAGAAGTCAAAGTTAGACGGACGAAACTCAGCCTAAGGGGGGCAGGAAAATCTAGCTCAGCCAATGAGAGAGCAGTAAGGAGAGAGAAGTCAAAGTTAGACGGACGAAACTCAGCCTAAGGGGGGCAGGGAAATCTAGCTCAGCCAATGAGAGAGCAGAAAGTAAAGAGATCAAATTCAGACAAGCGGACAAAAGGGAGGAAAACCTAACTGTGTATCGGAGGCTCTTCATATTGCTTGTTCTGGTTCTAGAACCAGAACCAATTTGTAAAGTATAACTTTTTGTCTCCTAAACTAGAGAGATATTAGTGCTTTAAAATTTTGATTATTGGATGGCAATAGCCAAGAAGAAAGTGAAAAATTGTGCAAAGTGAGGCTGTTAAGGCAGTCAAACATTCAACAAAGTTAAAAAGTTATACTGCTTTTTTTCTTGGAAATCCGAACCGATTCTGGTTCTGGAATCGATTGCCGTGAAGAGCCTCTCGGTCTGGCTGGGACTTGGGGCCCTTTTCCCTCTTGCTCGCTATGCACACAGGACAATCAAACAGAATTAAGTTGCTAATTTATTGGGTCTGCTTGTAGAAAGCCAGCGGCGGTTGTTGCAGCTTAAAAACGTTGAATCAATTAAAGTTTATTAGATTTTTTATTTCAGTGACATGTCTAGCTATTTAAGTATCTGTGGCTACATGTATTCCAACAAATGTTTTTGCTCTAACAGAGCAAATTTCCATCTAGTCGCAAAGTCCTCATCAAAAATTCGTCTTAATCTCATAGTTTTTTGCCGAGTCCCATCAATTTAATGTGTAATCTCATTTTTCCTGGTGTTTGAGTTTGCCTCTGGTGGGCGCTGTGTTGATAACTCTTATCAGAGTTGATGTTTTCTTAGTTTCCGGTGGACTGGCTGAAAGAGAATAATTGGCCTTTTTAGTATCGAATTGCTGTTGCTGCTTCTAATAGAGAGAAGACCAAGCAAGCCTGTGAGCTATATATATATATATTACCGGTTATTTTGTCCACACCTATTTGGCTGTTTTGCTCACCAAAAATTCTCCAAACCCCACAGCTTCGATGGCAACATTCCAGTTTTTATTAGGTTTTTTGTGCTCCAACTATTTTTGTCATTGTTTCAATTGTGATTTCTCATTAGACTTGTGTGTTCGGTGCGCTTCTCCTTGCTTGCCTCGTCATATTGGTACACCAGTTTGGTGTTCTCATTTTTATTACTTCCCAATGTGCATATTTTATATGCCGTTAATCTCAATTTATATTCTGTACATTTTTGCATTCCATTCTTGTTAAGCAGCTCTACTGTTCCTTATAGCTGGTAGTAGTTTGTTATCGTATCGCTCTCAGTCCACGGAATGCCCTGTTTTCTGTAAAATCTCCCCCGTGTTTTACTTAACCCTTGCCGTTTTGGTTTCAAACAGCCGCGGACTTGTTAGCAACACCTGCACGCATCTCCGTCAGATTTTGTTTTATTTCGTCTTGTCAATTTTTACCCGTTCTCATTCAGAGTTACCGGATTAGCTGTCTGCTTGCTGCATCAATCCAACTCACCCTTCATACCTCTCGTTGTTAAAATAATAGCTATTGTACTCATTGAGTTAGTTTGTCTGGGTGTTTTTTTGTTTAAATATTTATTAAAACTTATTACCAACGGCTTTTGCTTCGCTTACTGTGTTTTCCAAGCATGTGTCGCCAATTTTATCTTCCTAAATCCACGGGTGCTTATCTGACCCAATCTCAAATTATATATCAAAGCCCTTTACTCTATTGCCTGTTCTTTATAAAATGAATTTTAAATATAAATATATGCTAGCACGCATCAGTTCAGTATTATGTGCGCAGTGTATAGCGCAATTTTATTCGTTGTTTGTGACTAAAAAGAACAAAGTTCGTACACACTTTTCTTTTCATTTTAACTGTTCGTGTGTTATTATTGTATGGCCTATAGATTATTGCACAAGTCGCGATTTTCCTATTATTTTAAGCCAATGCCCGGCATGCATGTACATGTTACTATTGTAAAAAATGAACGCACGCGGCACAAATTTGTGAATTAATTACACTAATTAAAAATTAATTTAGATGCACTCTTAACAGTAAAAAGTAGAATTGTATATTCACAGCAAGCAACCATGTGTTATTAATTGGAAACTGCAACAAAAGTTAGTGCGTGCTGTACATGCATTTGAGCTATCGTGCAGGAATGCAACGTCATACATGTACTACCTTCTATAAGTAAACATTTATGTATACGAAAGCTCCATCCATCATGTATTTTGCAAAAAGCTCAAGGTACAGTAATATTATTTATCAGTAATGTTTTCGTAGCACTGCTAAGTTCTACTTGATACTTAAATCTTAATTGAGGGCTCTACAAAGCCGGTGAGTTCAAATGGACATACATGTATTTTCTGTCATCCTAAATTTAGGAAGAATCAAAATATAGCATGTATACTAGTATAAGCACATAAAATTTGACTGTAAAATAAGATTATATTACAATATCAGAATTGCATTTGCGATGCATTCAAATCATACACGCATTGAGGGACGAATTCAAATTATGTTAAATGTCGCACGTCAGATCGATCTCTCTCACTCGGCCGTATATAGGTTGGTTGGACTTAACAACCTACCTGAATTTTTGGGACGTAGCACACGCGATCGACACAAGTTAAAAACAGAGTACAAGACAACTTGAGATTAGAATTAGTGCTTAGTGCTTAAGAGACATAATTATTTATGTCTCTTAAATAACTATTTTAAGAGACATAGGCTATGTCATAGGGCATAGTCATTCCTGACTATGTCATAGGGCCTAATTATTTATGTCTCTTAAAAGTATTTATTTGTACTTAAAATAGTTTGTAAATTACTTTTCTTGAGTCAAAATAATTTAACGAATGGAACTTGACAATTGCCGGCTCACAGTATTGAAGTATTCAATAGCAGAATAGGAGTGGCATTGCCTAAGCGTGATGGAGTGGACATTATATTTCATTAAGCTTGTTGGCGTTGTTGCCTTTTTGCCAAGTTTTTTTTATAAAATGTGCATGCTAAAACATTTAGATATGCTCATACATTATTATGTTCAAAATCTTAATTAGCCTAGCTAGGCCTAATATTTTATTTACCACTGATTGTTGAAGAATCACTACATCATGCACATTGTCCACTGCTCTTATACCTATATAGCCATAGGCCTATTCTCAAATGCAGTGCTGCGCTGCTTAAGGCCTATGGCATTACTAATGGTTGTTTAATAATTCAAAAGATTCTTAACTCTTTTTATATATTTATTTCCAAGGCCTAGGCTACTAATACATTACACATTTGTTGAAATAGTGTACTTCAATTCTCTACTATTAACTATTATAGGCCTAATCAAGAAAGTGGCCTGCATGCTCAGGGGTGGTAGAGCCTAATGGCTAATATTTTAGGGGATGGGGAGGGCATCGGGCACAAGGCAAGGGGGGCACAGGTACCTTTATAAGCTGCTAATTAGGGCCTAAAATCAGAAAAAGCACTAAAATTACTACATTGATTCAATTTCTGGGGGGCACATGCCCCCAGTGCCACAAGCTCCTGCCATCCATGCGCATGCTAGAAAATTCTAGCAAATAAACAAATATATTTATTCCATTATATTATAAGCATTTTCCTATTGGCCAAAACCTATTTCAATAATATATAACTTAATAATAATAAAAACTAGGGCCTATACTAAAACAAATTTTGCCAATATAGGGAACCTATCAAATCTAAAAAAACTGTTATAGAAAATAAAATTTAGGAAATGTTGAGATATTTGTAAACCTATTATATAAATAAAATAGAAACAAAATAAGCCTAGAAAACTAGTTTATTTGCCAGCTGATAGGGTTTGACTTTTAGAAGAAAAAAGGGTTAGTAAAAGACTAATTGTTATTGTTATAGTGGGAGCAAGCTATGGTAAGCCATTAAATTTAAAATTTAATCTGGGTAGTTTTTTACCCCCACTTAGTATTAAAAACATTCAAATGTTTTTTCACATTAAACATGTTCTTAGTCATTAGTCATTTTAATATTTTTTATTGGATTAGAACTTTTTAATTGGGTTTTCAATTATTTTAATAATTGAAGTCATTCATGTGCAATCTTTAAAGCTAGGCCCCTACTAGTTGATTTTGGCAGCTTGATTTTGACTGAAAATGTTGCTATAACTATTACCTATTTATGATAATATAATCATGCATTCAATTGGTAAAATGAACTTGCCATTATCTACCCCTAATGAACCAATAATCATTCATGATTATCAGATCCAATAAATTCAAATGGCATCCAAGTTTGATCTGGGCCAAGAAAATATTGCTCACAGTCTGAGAATGGAAGCGCTGAAGCCAACTGTGCTGCGGAAGAAGACAGCATTCAAGCCATTTGCTGATGCTAAATCAACTATTAGCAGGTCTGTGTCTATGCAGATTTATGAATTCAAATACAATATCAATGGGATTATTGGTGCTTGGTTTTGTCAATTAGAGATTAGAAATCGGGTATCCTTGGGATCTTTGCTTGGGAACTAGAATCTTTCTTTAGGTCAATCCCTATGTATGAAAAAATGTGCAGTGTCTGAAGGTTTGAAAGTTAAGGATACCACTGTGCAAACTCTAACGACTATCCTCGATTTATGATCAATAAAATACCATATAAAAGATCCCTTATTGCCTGGGTGCTAACTATGGCTATTTTTGCTTAACTTTTCTACTCTAGAAAATCTGAACATTTATAGAACTTCTTGGCTCAGGTTAGACGTAGTTGGAGAGCGGCCAGTCACTGTAGGCTAACTACCCAATCTCCCATTTCTCAGCGGCCAGTCACTGTAGGCTAACTACCCAATCTCCCATTTCTTAGCACCCAGTCACTGTAGGCTAACTACCCAATCTCCCATTTCTTAGCACCCAGTCACTGTAGGCTAACTACCCAATCTCCCATTTCTTAGCACCCAGTCACTGTAGGCTAACTACCCAATCTCCCATTTCTTAGCACCCAGTCACTGTAGGCTAACTACCCAATCTCCCATTTCTTAGCACCCAGTCACTGTAGACTAACTACCCAATCTCCCATTTCTTAGCACCCAGTCACTGTAGGCTAACTACCCAATCTCCCATTTCTTAGCACCCAGTCACTGTAGGCTAACTACCCAATCTCCCATTTCTTAGCACCCAGTCACTGTAGGCTAACTACCCAATCTCCCATTTCTTAGCACCCAGTCACTGTAGGCTAACTACCCAATCTCCCATTTCTTAGCACCCAGTCACTGTAGGCTAACTATCCAATCTCCCATTTCTCAGCAGCCGTTCGAATCGGCGTCGCGTCGGCGAAGCCGCCACCCAGACGGAGCTGCCGCCAGCTTTGACTGATGCCAACGTCCAGACCGGTGTGCCGGACGCCGAGCTGGCCTGGCTGACGGCCGAGGAGCAGCCGGACTCGCCTGAATATCTGGCCAGACTGGCCGAGAGTCGCCGACAGGCTCTGTCCGAATCGTTGGAAGAGAATGCCAAACTGGCCGAGGAGAATCGGCAGCTGACCGACCTGCTGGCCGCCATGATTAACGACGCCGACGCCGCCGCCGCTGCTATTGCCGAGTCCGCTGCCTACGCCGCCGCTAAAGACGGCAGCGGCACCTGCCCGCACTGCGGAGGTCGCGGCACCTCGCCGGTGGCTGGTCAGGAGTGAGTGGAATCCGATCGCTGGTCACTGATCTTCACCAATCACTTATTTTTGTATTTTTAATCAGTATATCGTGTAAACTGCTACTTGTCTACTTATAGTAGCTTTTGAGTGTTGTCGCGACTTTTTTGTCCTACATTTTTATTAGCTAGCTAAATAATGCCATTTCTCCTGTGTTTGTGCAATCATTGTTCTCGATTTGGTCTCTTATATATTCATTCTATTTTTGTAAAACAATGTTACCTTCGTTTTATTGGTGTGTCGCATTATTTGCTGTGCTTGCATTTAGCAGCAATGATAAAGTAATTATTTCAATACTTTTTTAACAAGCTAGCATTTCCAGTTTTTCAATCTATTTTGTTATTGTATCTAAAATATCATCACATTTAGCTAATATGCTGTGGCCCGCTGTCTATTGTGTGTGACTGTACTTTTCAACTGGTGCTTAGGCATGACTTCCTGTCAGCTTTTTATTGCTAAACATTTCATAAGTTGCAACTCTAATAAAAACAGCATTCGTTATTGTTCGCAATCAGCTTATCGCGTGTTTTATACATAATTGTAAACTATTTGGTAGCTTATTTTTTATTATTGATTTATATGTCTGAGCACGGCTTTGACTGTACATGTATTTTGGCGGTTAGTACTCGTATTAAGGGTCAATTAAAATTGGTACACGACATGCGGCTAATTTGAAACTCAGATGAGCATAAATTCGTTAAGGGAACCTTTTAGTCTAGTCTAGAGCCCCCATCCACTAGCTATAGAACTGCATTCGACGATAGCTAGTAAAGGCAATCGCAGTGGATAATAATTTCTTTAAAAATCAGCACCAAGTGTAGAAATGAAGTTCTGCGGTCAAAAATTTTTCATCAGAGGCAGGGGCTGTGTGCACCCAGATGGCGCACTTTAAGCGACATTTTCACACAACCGACGAGAGGCATTGCTGCCCATTCCGCTGACTCCCCTAAGCAGGCACACAAGCGCGCGGATACGTACGCAGTCATACGCACAGGCACACACACACAGGAGTGTACAGCGGCCCTAACTTTATTTATCGTTAGGCATGTACACTTCACTGTGCCTTGGGGGTTGGCCCTCAAGCTGAGCGGTTAATTGCACAAGCAGAGCCAATCCGAGATTCCAATTTAGCCCCGAATTAATGTGACTGCACTTGGAATCGAGCCTCGACCATGTCACATCTGACATCAGAGCGCCGCGCTAGACCGCTAGATTACGGCGCCCCTGTGGTCAGAATATACTCAGCAACATTGAAAAGTCGCAGTCTTTGCCCCAGTGAGCAATGTTTTTTGCAACCAGTGTTTATCACCTGGCCAACCATTTTGATTTTTAAAAATGCTAGAAAAAAAACAATGAAAACCGGGCGGAAGCTTCAATCTATCCAGTCTTCGCCCTCCGCTCTTCCCAATCCCTCCTCACCCAGCCCAGCTCTGCGTCGCGTGGCGCAAGTTGCGTCACTCAAAAGTCAATACTGAGCTGGAATTTACTGCGCACTGTCAAAGGTGGCGACTTTTTAATGTTGTTGAGTAAACCTGCTTTGAAATCCTCTACTTCAGAGATCGGAAAACTTTTACCTCAATGGCCAGGTAGAGAACCTAACGCATTACTGCGGGCCAGAGGGGAGAGAGGAGAGTGAATAGAGAAGAGAGATAGGAGAAAGGAGAGGGGAGGGAATAAAGGAGAAGAGAGGAGAGGGGAGAAAAGAGGAGCTAATTAAGAGAGCTGAGAAGAGACAAACCTGAAGCTGAAAAGAGACAAAGAAGAGCAGGCTTGGCATGCAGTCTGATGGTGGGGGGACAAAGCCAAGAATTCTGCATGAATAAATTCCTACATGAGTACTTTGTAACCCAAGTTTGCGATCTGACGCGATTGGATGTAGTTTTTTTAAATAGATCAGCGACATGGTAAAGTTTCCACCCTGAAACCAGCCAGTGGACAACAAGTGGCAGTTTTAATCCAACTGAAGCCATGACTTTCCACTCTGGATCCTCACCAGCCTAAGCTGGGGCCTCTGTGACGCAAATTACATCACCCACTGTTGAGACACGTGAATTGCGTCACTTTGAGCTGAGACCTGAGAAAAGTACTGGTTTCGGGGTGGAAGTTGCTGCGGATATGCATGGACCACTGTAGTAGGAGTCTGCACTCGCGGCTAATGTTTTTTGTATAGTGTATAAGTTTGTGTCACAACTGCTCAATTTTCTGCCCGTTGCTTTCTTCTGTGATGCGTTTGGAGTTCTCAGTAGGCAATTACATTAAATATTTCAGGTGAAGACAAAGCAGCAGTGCAGAGTCCTTCTACTACAGTGGTCCTTGATGGCATGATGACGGCTGGCCATCAGCACAGGCTGATTTCCGTAACTTTCGTATTGATATAAAAGTTAAATATATAGCCATATTTGATGCTCTTGAACTGGTCCGTTTCAAGTTCATCTACTGGCAGTGCCAGTGCAATCGTGCATCATAGAGTTCGAGCATGAGAATGCTCAAAGCCCTACGCGCGCCAGCCCCCGAGCTCGCCTGCCCCCTTTGATTTATCCGAGCAAAATTGAGTCGCCAATTTTCAATTGCTAATTGCGGGACCATGGAGCGCGGAACAGTCTGGCTGGCTGGCAGGGGCTTGGGAGGTCGGGTCCCAATTGGTCCCAACTGGTGAGACCCGCGGGAGCAGTGCATGGCCGGGCCAGTCCCAGTGCCGCATAGCCAAGGCCTTACTTAAATACAGCAGCAGCAGCTCAAAATGGCTCAGTTTTACTGACGTGTCTGCTCAACTCCGTCCCCTTCCCGACCAATTTTAGCGCAGAGGCTCGGCAGGTGCCAAACGCCTGAAAAAGCCTCTCAATTCTCTCTTTTTCAATTGTTGTTTATTGTTTATTCACATGTCCAAGTCTAGCGCTATCCAGTATTCTATAGCTGGGAATTTATCGATTTTTATACAAAGCGAAAATCTTTTCAAGTTAAAGACTGCTACTCCCTATTGGACGGAATAATAAAAGAATCGCCTTCCGCCGTTCGCTGCACTGCACTTTATAACCTTCTTTACTCCCTATATATACTATATATTAGTATATACTATATACTATATACTATATACTATATATATACTATATATTACTCCCTAATGTTGCTGAGCCAGGCTCTCAGATCCTCAGATGCTGAGCCAGGCTCTCAGATCCTCTGTTGCTGAGCCAGGCTCTCAGATCCTCTGTTGCTGAGCCAGCCTCCCAGATCCTCAGTTGCTGAGCCAGCCTCCCAGATCCTCAGTTGCTGAGCCAGCATCTCAGATCCTCAGGTGCTGAGCCAGGCTCTCAGATCCTCAGATGCTGAGCCAGGCTCTCAGATCCTCAGTTGCTGAGCCAGGCTCTCAGATCCTCAGTTGCTGAGCCAGGCTCTCAGATCCTCAGTTGCTGAGCCAGGCTCTCAGATCCTCAGTTGCTGAGCCAGGCTCTCAGATCCTCAGTTGCTGAGCCAGCCTCCCAGATCCTCAGATGCTGAGCCAGGCTCTCAGATCCTCAGGTGCTGAGCCAGGCTCTCAGATCCTCAGATGCTGAGCCAGGCTCTCAGATCCTCAGTTCCTGGCCAGCCACACAGATCCTCAGTTGCTGAGCCAGCTTCCCAGATCCTCAGTTGCTGAGCCAGCATCTCAGATCCTCAGTTGCTGAGCCAGGCTCTCAGATCCTCAGATGCTGAGCCAGGCTCTCAGATCCTCAGTTGCTGAGCCAGGCTCTCAGATCCTCTGTTGCTGAGCCAGGCTCTCAGATCCTCAGTTGCTGAGCCAGGCTCTCAGATCCTCAGTTGCTGAGCCAGGCTCTCAGATCCTCAGTTGCTGAGCCAGGCTCTCAGATCCTCAGATGCTGAGCCAGGCTCTCAGATCCTCAGGTGCTGAGCCAGGCTCTCAGATCCTCAGATGCTGAGCCAGGCTCTCAGATCCTCAGTTCCTGGCCAGCCACACAGATCCTCAGTTGCTGAGCCAGCTTCCCAGATCCTCAGTTGCTGAGCCAGCATCTCAGATCCTCAGTTGCTGAGCCAGCCTCTCAGATCCTCAGTTGCTGGGCCAGCCTCCCAGATCCTCAGGTGCTGAGCCAGCCTCTCAGATCCTCAGTTGCTGAGCCAGCCTCCCAGATCCTCAGGTGCTGAGCCAGCCTCTCAGATCCTCAGTTGCTGAGCCAGCCTCCCAGATCCTCAGGTGCTGAGCCAGCCTCTCAGATCCTCAGGTGCTGAGCCAGCCTCTCAGATCCTCAGGTGCTGAGCCAGCCTCTCAGATCCTCAGTTGCTGAGCCAGCCTCCCAGATCCTCAGTTGCCAGGCCACCGCCTGCACCCTCCCAGATCCTCAACTGCTCATCAATAAAATTATTTCGCCGAGTCACTTTCGCATGCTCCAAATTTCCTATCGTCGAAAAGTCTTGTCAATCATTTCTACAAGCACGAAACTTCCAAGCAGTTTTGTAAAACTACAAGCTTCAATTTTTTGTTTTCGACGATGTGATGTTTCATGCTTGTGAGGTTTCGAGCTTCAAACTTTCGTGTTTGCAGAAGGCATCCTTTCAGGGGGCAGAGCAGCTTAGCGGGCACAGAGAGTGTACATGCGTGACGATTAGAAAGTCAGGGCCGCTGTACACCCTGTGTGAGCGTGTGTGTGAGTGCGTGCCTGCGTACAGTACTGGCGCGCTGGCACGTGCTCAGGAGTCAGCGAAATGGGCAGAATTGCCTCAGCGCTGGTTGTGGGACGATGTCGTCGAAGGCATTGCTCCAGGATGCTTGCAGCTCTCTTGCGAATATTTATTATTATTATAAACACTTGTTTCACCTACCCCTGCCCGCCAGAGCCCGCACGCTGCACATGGACATCGAGCTGGAGCCCAGCGCCCAGCTGGTCTCATTCTACTCCAGCGGCATCCGGGCCCGCATCGGCCGCGCCCTGTCGCCAGATGAGCCGAACTTCCACCGCCACCCGGTGCAGGACCTGTTCACCGCGCTGGGCCCAATCGGGTTTTTCAATTCGCGCAACGCCTGGTCGCAGCCGCGGGAAATTCGGCTACATCGCGGCGAAGGCGACGGCGGCGGCAGCGGCAGCTTCGGGTTCAGCCTGGCCGGCGAGGCTCCAGTGACCGTGGCCTCAGTAGACGACAGCGGCCAGGCGAAGGCGAACGGCCTGGAGCCGCGTGATGTAGTCATCGGAGTCGGCGACCAGGATGTGAAATGGGCATCGCACGAGCACCTGAGCCGTCTAATCCGGGAGAGCAGATCGGCACTCCGTCTGTGGGTTGTCAGCCCGCTGGAGACGCCGCGGCCTCCGCAACAACAGCAGGACGAATCCGCCAATGCTGGCGGCGGCTCCGTCACTGGCAGCGTTCGCTCCGTGACTGGCGGCGGTCTTCACCAGATGCAAGCAGCTGGCAAGTCCGGTCAGCAAAGCTGGCGGAAGCGGCTGTCCGGATCTTGGCTGTTCCGTCGGCGGAAGGCGCGCAGCGAAAGCGCCGGCCGACGCGGCGGCGGTAACAAAGAGTCGGCAAAGTCGACGCTGTGAGCTCCAAAAATCAGCCCACAGGTTGCCTAACTAAAAATTCTCCTTGTTCAGTAAGTATAAGAATCGTCATTAAGCTATTCCAAGAGACTCCTTAAACTACTGTAAAAGTAGCCCTTAGGCCTTAAGCTATTCCAAGAAACGCCCCTTAAACAACTCAAAAAATCGCTCTATACCTTTTTTATGAACTGCAATTAATAAGCTTTCCTAAATATTGCCTTTCAACTTAGCAATAAAATCATCCAATTTAATTTATTTTGTCTCAACTGATCTGCTTTAATGATTGTCAGAATGTTTCTAAACAATTAACTAAAAAACACGCGCGATCTCCTTTATTATTTGCTCCTTTAATTGTTACATTTTTGTCAACTTTTTAAGTCAGTTTTTAGTCTTTCTCAATACATTAGCCGCTTTATTAAGAGATGTCTAAAGAAACAATCGAATCTGTCTGAGAAAAGCCTAGCTACATACACAGATACTAGAATAGCTTCCTATGCCACTAGAAATTGAAGTTATGAAAAGCAGAGCGTCTACTCTTTTTTCAGTAATATGTCTGCGCATGCTACTTAAATTTAATGTAGCAGCTAAATTTTCTTTCCTTCCTCAGGGTTGAGGCCCCAGGAGCATATAGGGTTAAGAATAAAGAGAAAGCATTTAACTTGATAAACAATTGAACGCAAGACGGACGAAACTCAGTCTGGCCCAATCTAGCTCAGCCAATGAGAGAGCAGTAAGGAGAGAGGAGTCAAAGTTAGACGGACGAAACTCAGCCTAAGGGGGGGGCAGGGAAATCTAGCTGAGCCAATGAGAGAGCAGTAAGGAGAGAGAAGTCAAAGTTAGACGGACGAAACTCAGGCTAAGGGGGGCAGGGAAATCTAGCTCAGCCAATGAGAGAGCAGAAAGTAAAGAGATCAAATTCAGACAAGCGGACAAAAGGGAGGAAAACCTAACTGTGTATCGGTCTGGCTGGGACTTGGGGCCCTTTTCCCTCTTGCTCGCTATGCACACAGGACAATCAAACAGAATTAAGTTGCTAATTTATTGGGTCTGCTTGTAGAAAGCCAGCGGCGGTTGTTGCAGCTTAATAACGTTGAATCAATTAAAGTTTATTAGATTTTTTATTTCAGTGATATGTCTAGCTATTTAAGTATCTGTGGCTACATGTATTCCAACAAATGTTTTTGCTCTAACAGAGCAAATTTCCATCTAGTCGCAAAGTCCTCATCAAAAATTCGTCTTAATCTCATAGTTTTTTGCCGAGTCCCATCAAATTAATGTGTAATCTCATTTTTCCTGGTGTTTGAGTTTGCCTCTGGTGGGCGCTGTGTTGATAACTCTTATCAGAGTTGATGTTTTCTTAGTTTCCGGTGGACTGGCTGAAAGAGAATAATTGGCCTTGTTAGTATCGAATTGCTGTTGCTGCTTCTAATAGAGAGAAGACCAAGCAAGCCTGTGAGCTATATATATATTACCGGTTATTTTGTCCACACCTATTTGGCTGTTTTGCTCACCCAAAATTCTCCAAACCCCACAGCTTCGATGGCAACATTCCAGTTTTTATTAGGTTTTTGTGCTCCAACTATTTTTGTCATTGTTTCAATTGTGATTTCTCATTAGACTTGTGTGTTCGGTGCGCTTCTCCTTGCTTGCCTCGTCATATTGGTACACCATTTTAGTGTTCTCATTTTTATTACTTCCCAATATGCATATTTTATATGCCGTTAATCTCATTTTATATTCTGTACATTTTTGCATTCCATTCTTGTTAAGCAGCTCTACTGTTCCTTATAGCTGGTAGTAGTTTGTTATCGTATCGCTCTCAGTCCACGGAATGCCCTGTTTTCTGTAAAATCTCCCCCGTGTTTTACTTAACCCTTGCCGTTTTGGTTTCAAACAGCCGCGGACTTGTTAGCAACAGCTGCACGCCTCTCCGTCAGATTTTGTTTTATTTCGTCTTGTCAATTTTTACCCGTTCTCATTCAAAGAGTTACAGGATTAGCTGTCTGATTGCTGCATCAATTCAACTCACCCTTCATACCTCTCATTGTTAAAATAATAGCTATTGTACTCATTGAGTTAGTTTGTCTGGGTGTTTTTTCGTTTAAATATTTATTAAAACTTATTACCAGCAGCTTTTGCTCCGCTTACTGTGTTTTCCAAGCATGTGTCGCCAATTTTATCTTCCTAAATCCACGGGTGCTTATCTGACCCAATCTCAAATTATATATCAAAGCCCTTTACTCTCTATTGCCTGTTCTTTATAAAATGAATTTTAAATATAAATATATGCTAGCACGCATCAGTTCAGTATTATGTGCGCAGTGTATAGCGCAATTTTATTCGTTGTTTGTGACTAAAGTGAACAAAGTTCGTACACACTTTTCTTTTCATTTTAACTGTTCGTGTGTTATTATTGTATGGCCTATAGATTATTGCACAAGTCGCGATTTTCCTATTATTTTAATTCAAAGCTCGGCATGCATGTACATGTTACTATTGTAAAAAAATGAACGCACGCGGCACAAATTTGTGAATTAATTACTCTAATTAAAAATTAATTTAGATGCACTCTTAACAGTAAAAAGTAGAATTGTATATTCACAGCCATCAACCATGTGTAATTAATTGGAAATTGCAACAAAAGTTAGTGCGTGCTGTACATGCATTTGAGCTATCGTGCAGGAATGCAACGTCATACATGTACTACCTTTATAAGTATACATTTATGCATATGAAAGTCCATCCATCATGTATTTTGCAAAAAGCAAAAAGCTCACGAGGTACAGTAATATTATTTATCAGTAATGTTTTCGTAGCACTGCTAAGTTCTACTTGATACTTAAATCTTAATTGAGGGCTCTACAAAGCCGGTGAGTTCAAATGGACATACATGTATTTTCTGTCATCCTAAATTTAGGAAGAATCAAAATATAGCATGTATATAAGCACATGAAATTTGACTGTAAAATAAAAATAAGATTATATTACAATATCAGAATTGCATTTGCGATACATTCAAATCATACACGCATTGAGGGACGAATTCAAATTATGTTAACTGTCGCACGTCAAGATCGATCTCGGCCGGTATAATAGGTTGGTTGAAAACCTAAGGCCTTTTCATATTACTTGTTCTGGTTCCAGAACCAGAACCAATATGTGAAGTATAACTTTTTGTCTCCATAAGTAGAGGGAGATACGTGCTATAAAGTTTTTATTATTGAATGACAATCGCCAAGAAGAAAGTGAAAAATTGTGCTAAGTGAGGTTGTTAAGGCAGTCAAACATTCAACAGAATTAAATAGTTTTACTGCTGTTTTTCTTGGAAGATCCGATCCGATTCTGATTCTGGAACTGGTAATATGAAAAGCCTCCTACCTGAATTTTTGGGATGTAGCACACGCGATCGACACAAGTTAAAAAACAGAGTACAAGACAACTTTAGATTAGAATTAGTGCTTAGTGCTTAAGAGACATAATTATTTATGTCTCTTAAAAGTATTTATTTGTAGGCCTACTTAAAATAGTTTGTAGATTACTTTTCTTGAGTCAAAAAATTTAACAAATGGAACTTGACAATTGCCGGCTCACAGTATTGAAGTATTCAATAGTAGAATAGGCAATGGCTAGAGTTCCGGGGCACCAGAACCCATTTTCTAACGGCTATAGATCTGGCAGTGCCATTGTAATATAGATGGAACATTATATTTTTCTTTCTACATGTGGCTGATATAATGTAGTAGGCTTATATAGCCAAATAGACTATGCAAAATATAGGCATAGGCATAGCCTATAGGCCCTGCCCTAGCTTTATCTATACACTTTTTAGCCCCTTTTCTGGCTTTAATGTAAAATGAAATTGTATCTTATTTAAAGTAAATGAAGCTATTAAATAATAACTTTTTAGACTTTAATAAAGATTTATCAATATCATTCATAGTAAATATTAATCTAATTCTGATGTCATATCTAAAAACCCTAAAAAATAGCTGCTTTTTATTATCTAAAATATTATCCTTTTGCTTCTTTATATTATCTCTTTTTTTATTGTTAAACTATTTACCAAGTAAAACTAACTAAACTTAATATAATTGTCAATATAATTTATACCTAATAGTTTCAGTGCTCAAGTGGCAAACATTGTTAGGGGGCCTAATTATCAATTACAAATCCTATAGGCCTATGGCATTACTAATGGTTGTTCGATAATTCAAAAGATTCTTAACTCTTTTTATATATTTATTTCAAAGGCCTAGGTTACTAATACATTATACACATTTGTTGAAATAGTGTACTTCAATTCTCTACTATTATAATCAAGAAAGTGGCCTGTATGCTCAGGGGTGGTAGAGCCTAATATTTTAAGGAGGGGGGGAGCATCGGGCACAGGGCAAGGGGGTATATATACCTTTATAAGCTGTTAATTAGGGCCTAAAATCAGAAAAAGCATTAAAAATTACCACATTGATTCATTTTCTGGGGGTACATGCCCCCAGTGCTATAAGTTCCCGCTACCCATGTGTATGGTAGAAAATTTTAGCAAATAAACATATATATTTATTCTATTATATTATAAGCTTTTTTCTATTAGCTAGTACCTATTTCAATAATATATAACTTATTAAAAAAAAACTATTCTAAAACAAATTTTGCCAATATAGAAGGCCTATCAAATCTAAAAAAACTGTTAGAAAATTTAGGAAATGTTAAGATATTTGTGAACCTGTTATATAAATAAAATAGAAGCAAAATAAGCCTAGAAAACTAGTTTATCTGCCATCTAATAGGGTTTGACTTTTAGAAGAAAAAGGATTAGTAAAAGTCTAATTGTTATTGTTATAGTAGGAACAAGCTATGGTAAGCCATTAAATTTAAAATTTAATCTAGGTAGTTTTTTACCCCCACTTAGTATTAAAAACATTCAAATGTTTTTTTCACATTAAACATGTTCTTAGTCATTAGTCATTTTAATATTTTTTATTGGATTAGAACTTTTTACTTTGTGTTTTCTATTATTTTAATAATTGAAGTCATTCATGTGCAATCTTTAAAGCTAGGCCCCTACTAGTTGATTTTGGCAGCTTGATTTTAACTGAAAATGTTGCTATAACTATTACCTATTTATGATAATATAATCATGCATTCAATTGGTAAAATGAACTTGCCATTATCTACCCCTAATGAACCAATAATCATTGCAGATTATCAGATCCAATAAATTCAAATGGCATCCAAGTTTGATCTGGGCCAAGAAAATATTGCTCACAGTCTGAGAATGGAAGCGCTGAAGCCAACTGTGCTGCGGAAGAAGACAGCATTCAAGCCATTTGCTGATGCTAAATCAACTATTAGCAGGTCTGTGTCTATGCAGATTTATGAATTCAAATACAATATCAATGGGATTATTGGTGCTTGGTTTTGTCAATTAGAGATTAGAAATCGGGTATCCTTGGGATCTTTGCTTGGTACTAGAATCTGTCTTTAGGTCCATCCCTATGTATGAAAAAATGTGCAGTGTCTGATGGTTTGAAAGTTAAAGATACCACTGTGCAAACTCTAACGACTATCCTCGATTTATGATCAATAAAATACCATATAAAAGATCCCTTATTGCCTGGGTGCTAACTATGGCTATTTTTGCTTAACTTTTCTACTCTAGAAAATCTGAACATTTATAGAACTTCTTGGCTCAGGTTAGACGTAGTCTGAGAGCGGCCAGTCACTGTAGGCTAACTACTCAATCTCCCATTTCTTAGCACCCAGTCACTGTAGGCTAACTACCCAATCTCCCATTCTTAGCACCCAGTCACTGTAGGCTAACTACCCAATCTCCCATTTCTTAGCACCCAGTCACTGTAGGCTAACTACCCAATCTCCCATTCTTAGCACCCAGTCACTGTAGGCTAACTACCCAATCTCCCATTCTTAGCACCCAGTCACTGTAGGCTAACTACTCAATCTCATATTCTTAGCACCCAGTCACTGTAGGCTAACTACCCAATCTCCCATTTCTTAGCACCCAGTCACTGTAGGCTAACTACTCAATCTCCCATTCTTAGCACCCAGTCACTGTAGGCTAACTACTCAATCTCATATTCTTAGCACCCAGTCACTGTAGGCTAACTACCCAATCTCCCATTTCTTAGCACCCAGTCACTGTAGGCTAACTACTCAATCTCCCATTCTTAGCATCCAGTCACTGTAGGCTAACTACTCAATCTCCCATTTCTTAGCACCCAGTCACTGTAGGCTAACTACCCAATCTCCCATTCTTAGCACCCAGTCACTGTAGGCTAACTACCCAATCTCCCATTCTTAGCACCCAGTCACTGTAGGCTAACTACCCAATCTCCCATTTCTTAGCACCCAGTCACTGTAGGCTAACTACTCAATCTCCCATTTCTTAGCACCCAGTCACTGTAGGCTAACTACCCAATCTCCCATTTCTTAGCACCCAGTCACTGTAGGCTAACTACTCAATCTCCCATTCTTAGCATCCAGTCACTGTAGGCTAACTACTCAATCTCCCATTTCTTAGCACCCAGTCACTGTAGGCTAACTACCCAATCTCCCATTCTTAGCACCCAGTCACTGTAGGCTAACTACCCAATCTCCCATTCTTAGCACCCAGTCACTGTAGGCTAACTACCCAATCTCCCATTTCTTAGCACCCAGTCACTGTAGGCTAACTACCCAATCTCCCATTCTTAGCACCCAGTCACTGTAGGCTAACTACCCAATCTCCCATTCTTAGCACCCAGTCACTGTAGGCTAACTACTCAATCTCATATTCTTAGCACCCAGTCACTGTAGGCTAACTACCCAATCTCCCATTTCTTAGCACCCAGTCACTGTAGGCTAACTACTCAATCTCCCATTCTTAGCATCCAGTCACTGTAGGCTAACTACTCAATCTCCCATTTCTTAGCACCCAGTCACTGTAGGCTAACTACCCAATCTCCCATTTCTTAGCACCCAGTCACTGTAGGCTAACTACTCAATCTCCCATTCTTAGCACCCAGTCACTGTAGGCTAACTACTCAATCTCCCATTCTTAGCACCCAGTCACTGTAGGCTAACTACTCAATCTCCCATTTCTCAGCAGCCGTTCGAATCGGCGTCGCGTCGGCGAAGCCGCCACCCAGACGGAGCTGCCGCCAGCTTTGACTGATGCCAACGTCCAGACCGGTGTGCCGGACGCCGAGCTGGCCTGGCTGACGGCCGAGGAGCAGCCGGACTCGCCTGAATATCTGGCCAGACTGGCCGAGAGTCGCCGACAGGCTCTGTCCGAATCGTTGGAAGAGAATGCCAAACTGGCCGAGGAGAATCGGCAGCTGACCGACCTGCTGGCTGCCATGATTAACGACGCCGACGCCGCCGCCGCTGCTATTGCCGAGTCCGCTGCCTACGCCGTCGCTGAAGACGGCAGCGGCACCTGCCCGCACTGCGGAGGTCGCGGCACCTCGCCGGTGGCTGGTCAGGAGTGAGTGGAATCCGATCGCTGGTCACTGATCTTCACCAATCACTTATTTTTGTATTTTTAATCAGTATATCGTGTAAACTGCTACTTGTCTACTTATAGTAGCTTTTGAGTGTTGTCGGGACTTTTTTGTCCTACATTTTTATTAGCTAGCTAAATAATGCCATTTCTCCTGTGTTTGTGCAATCATTGTTCTCGATTTGGTCTCTCTTATATATTCATTCTATTTTTGTAAAACAATGTTACCTTCGTTTTATTGGTGTGTCGCATTATTTGCTGTGCTTGCATTTAGCAGCAATGATAAAGTAATTATTTCAATACTTTTTTAACAAGCTAGCATTTCCAGTTTTTCAATCTATTTTGTTATTGTATCTAAAATATCATCACATTTAGCTAATATGCTGTGGCCCGCTGTCTATTGTGTGTGACTGTACTTTTCAACTGGTGCTTAGGCATGACTTCCTGTCAGCTTTTTATTGCTAAACATTTCATAAGTTGCAACTCTAATAAAAACAGCATTCGTTATTGTTCGCAATCAGCTTATCGCGTGTTTTATACATAATTGTAAACTATTTGGTTGCTTATTTATTAATTATTGATTTATGTGTCTGAGCACGGCTTTGACTGTACTTTGGCGGTTAGTACTCGTATTAAGGGTCAATTAAAATTGGTACACGACATGCGGCTAATTTGAAACTCAGATGAGCATAAATTCGTTAAGGGAACTTTTTAGTCTAGTCTAGAGCCCCCATCCACTGCTATAGAACTGCATTCGACGATAGCTAGTAAAGGCAATCGCAGTGGATAATAAATTAATAATTTCTTTTAAAATCAGCACCAAATGTAGAAATGAAGTTCTGCGGTCAAAAAAATTTTCATCAGAGGCAGGGCGCTGTGTGCACCCTGGCGCACTTTAAGCGACATTGTCACACAACTGGCGAGAGGCATTGCTGCCCATTCCGCCGACTCCCCTGAGCAGGCACACAAGCTCGCGGATACGTACGCAGTCATACGCACAGGCACACACTCACACAGGAGTGTACAACGGCCCTAACTTTATTTATCGTTAGGCATGTACACTTCACTGTGACTTACGGGTTGGCCCTCAAGCTGAGCGGTTAATTGCACAAGCAGAGCCAAGCCGAGATTCCAATTTAGCCCCGAATTAATGTGACTGCACTTGGAATCGAACCTCGACCGTGGCACATCAGAGCGCCGCGCTAGACCGCTAGATTACGGCGCCCCTGCGGTCAGAATATACTCAGCAACATTGAAAAGTCGCAGTCTTTGCCCCAGTGAGCAATGTTTTGCAACCAGTGTTTATCACCTGGCCAACCATTTTGATTTTTAAAAATTCTAGAAAAAAACAATGAAAACCGGGCGGAAGCTTCAATCTATCCAGTCTTCGCCCTCTGCTCTTCCCAATCCCTCCTCACCCAGCCCAGCTCTGCGTCGCGTGGCGCAAGTTGCGTCACTCAAAAGTCAATACTAAGCTGGAATTTACTGCGCACTGTCAAAGGTGGCGACTTTTTAATGTTGTTGAGTAAACCTGCTTTGAAATCCTCTACTTCAGAGATCGGAAAACTTTTACCTCAATGGCCAGGTAGAGAACCTAACGCATTACTGCGGGCCAGAGGAGAGAGAGGAGAGTGAATAGAGAAGAGAGATAGGAGAAAGGAGAGGCGAGGGGCTAATTAAGAGAGCTGAGAAGAGACAAACCTTCAGCGGGCCGAATTGCTATTGTGAGGTTTCAAAGGACCGAGGGCCGGATAGAGAGGCTTCGCGAGCCGCAGTGGCCCGCGCAATCCAGAGTTTGCCGACCCCTGCTCTACTTGATTGTCTTTTAACCAGCAGAGCCTTGATCAGCAGGCTTGGCATGCAGTCTGATGGTGGGGGGACAAAGCCAAGAATTCTACATGAATAAATTCCTACATGAGTACTTTGTAACCCAAGTTTGCGATCTGACGCGATTGGATGTAGTTTTTTTAATAGATCAGCGACATGCTAAAGTTTCCACTTTGAAACCAGCCAGTGGTCAACAAGTGGCAGTTTTAATCCAACTGAAGCCTTGACTTTCCACTCTGGATCCTCACCAGCCTAAGCTGTTGAGACACGTGAATTGCGTCACTTGGAGCTAAGACCTGAGAAAAGTACTGGTTTCGGGGTGGAAGTTGCTGCGGGCACGCATGGACCACTGTAGTACGAGTCTGCACTCGCGGCTTAATGTTTTTTGTATAAGTGTATAAGTTTGTGTCACAACTGCTCACTTTTCTGCCCGTTGCTTTCTTCTGTGATGCATTCGGAGCTCTCAGTAGGCAATTAAATATTTCAGGTGAAGACAAAGCAGCAGTGCAGAGTCCTTCTACTACAGTGGTCCTTGATGGCATGATGACGGCTGGCCATCAGCGCAGGCTGATTTCCGTAACTTTCGTATTGATATAAAAGTTAAATATATAGCCATATTTGATGCTCTTGAACTGGTCCGTTTCAAGTTCATCTACTGGCAGTGCCAGTGCAATCGTGCATCATAGAGTTCGAGCATGAGAATGCTCAAAGCCCTACGCGCGCCAGCCCCCGAGCTCGCCTGCCCCCTTTGATTTATCCGAGCAAAATTGAGTCGCCAATTTTCAATTGCTAATTGCGGGACCATGGAGCGCGGAACAGTCTGGCTGGCTGGCAGAGGCTTGGGAGGTCGGGTCCCAATTGGTCCCAACTGGTGAGACCCGCGGGAGCAGTGCATGGCCGGGCCAGTCCCAGTGCCGCATAGCCAAGGCCTTAAATACAGCAGCAGCAGCTCAAAATGGCTCAGTTTTACTGACGTGTCTGCTCAACTCCGTCCCCTTCCCGACCAATTTTAGCGCAGAGGCTCGGCAGGTGCCAAACGCCTGAAAAAGCCTCTCAATTCTCTCTTCTTCAATTGTGTATTCCCTGTTTATTGTTTATTCACCTGTCCAAGTCTAGCACTATCCATTATTCTATAGCTGGGAATTTATCGATTTTTATACAAAGCGAAAATCTTTTCAAGTTAAAGACTGCTACTCCCTATTGGACGGAATAATAAAGGAATCGCCTTCCGCCGTTCGCTGCACTGCACTTTATAACCTTCTTTACTCTCTATAAAAGGAATCGCTGCTTACATATAGTGGAAGTGAACGAGCTGCTGGCGTTTCCTTTAGCGCCCGAGCTCTAATTGGTCCGGTGTTCTGCCGCTGGAACAATGCCGCAACTGCCGTTCGATGTCGCCGACAAGACCGCCTGTTCGACTGTCCGTTCCGCTTGGAAACTGATCGCCCTCCATTGTTATTTATCACGTTAGAGACTGAATTGGCTTAGATATGTCTGGCTCAAGGCGTGGATTGGTAGCTCCGCAGAACACCTTTTTGGATAATATCATTCGAAGGTGCAGCGGGCAGCGTAAGTCTGACATTGTTGTTCTTAGTCAATTACTGACGCTAGAATGCGAATACAGACTCTGGAATCCGGATACAGACTCTAGAATCCGGATACAGACTCTAGAATCCGGATACAGACTCTAGAATCCGGATACAGACTCTAGAATCCGGATACAGACTCTAGAATCCGGATACAGACTCTAGAATCCGGATACAGACTCTAGAATGCGGATACAGACTCTAGAATCCGGATACAGACTCTAGAATCCGGATACAGACTCTAGAATCCGGATACAGACTCTAGAATGCGGATACAGACTCTAGAATCCGGATACAGACTCTAAAATCCGGATACAGACTCTAGAATCCGGATACAGACTCTAGAATGCGGATACAGACTCTAGAATCCGGATACAGGCTCTAGAATGCGGATACAGACTCTAGAATCCGGATACAGGCTCTAGAATGCGGATACAGACTCTAGAATGCGGATACAGGCTCTAGAATGCGGATACAGGTTCTAGAATCCGGATACAGACTCTAGAATGCGGATACAGGCTCTAGAATGCGGATACAGGCTCTAGAATGCGGATACAGGTTCTAGAATCCGGATACAGACTCTAGAATGCGGATACAGACTCTAGAATCCGGATACAGACTCTAGAATGCGGATACAGACTCTAGAATGCGGATACAGATTCTAGAATTCGGATACAGACTCTAGAATGCGGATACAGACTCTAGAATCTGGATACAGACTCTATAATGCGGATACAGACTCTAGAATGCGGATACAGACTCTAGAATGCGGATATAGGCTCTAAAATCCGGATACAGGCTCTAGAATGCGGATACAGGTTCTAGAATGCGGATATACCTCTATAGTACATTCCAATATGGATAAAGGCGTTACAATGCGTATCGTGTTAATCGACTATAAGTATCCTAGTATGTGACTATAATTAAATAATGAGCAATATCACTTCACTACTTTAACTAAAGAAGTTTGCCCCTGGTCAAGACGACACTTCAAAATTGGAGATAACTACACATATTAATTTAGTTCTGGCTTCAGTAAAAAAGTTTTGATAAATTCGATACAAATATTCGATCCTGAAACTGCGGTATTTAAAGTGCTCGCTTATCCCAAGTACGCATATTATAAAATGCACGCTTAACTAAGGGTCGCAATGCACTATGCGATAACTACGCTAGTATAGAGGCTGCCAAAATCGACTAGTGCAGATCGAGCCGGGCACCCCTCCTGGGAAATCACAATGCACAGACAACAGCCAGACGTTGGTGGGCTGCCTTTGAACAGAGTAAAAAATGGAGGTCGCTAAACGTTTGAGAGGTTGAGGAATTAAGTCGAACACTCGTTTTTGTAACCAGGATAAAAATAGCGCTTCTGTATAATCATTCTCATCTAGGCACTGGTAATTCTCTTCCAGGCACTAGTAATTCTCATCTAGGCACTGGTAACTCTCATCTAGACGTGCTAATCATTCTCATCTCTAGACAAAAACATTCTCATCTAGACAAGAAAACATTCCCATCTAGACAAGAAAACATTTCCATCTAGACAGGAATCATTCCCATCTAGATTGCTCTCTGCAGCAGAGTTAAATCAATAAGGAGCAGAAGTTCAATTACCATTGCTATTAAAAACTGCTTCCAAAATTCCGCCGAAGCAGACAGCAGCTTCCTGCTAGCCAACGCCCGCATCGTGGACTACCCCATCGTATTCTGCAACGACGGCTTCTCCCGCCTGTCCGGCTTCAGCCGGGCGGAGGTGATGCAGAAGTCCTGCACCTGCAGCTTCATGCACGGCGAGCAGACCGACTCTGAGACCATCCAGCGGATCGAGCGGAGTCTCGAACAGTCCGAGTCTGACCAGCAGGAGGTGCTTCTGTACAAGAAGAACAGTTGAGTGTCCATGTACTTGTACTACTATTACTACTACAACTACTATTACTACTACTACTACTACTACTACTACTACTACTACTACTACTACTACTACTACTACTACTACTACTACTACTACTACTACTACTACTACTACTACTACTACTACTACTACTACTACTACTACTACTACTACTACTACTACTACTACTACTACTACTACTACTACTACTACCACTACTACTACCACTACTACAACTACTACTACTACCACTACTACTACTACTACTACTACTACTACCACTACTACTACCACTACTACTACTACTACCACTACTACTACAACTACTACTACCACTACTACTACTACTACTACCACTACTACTACTACTACTACTACTACTACTACTACTACTACTACTACTACTACTACTACTACTACTACTACTACTACTACTACTACTACTACTACTACTACTACTACTACTTTCTTAAAACGTGTGTTGGTGGTGCTAACAGCAAACCGCTTGTTAGCTTAACTCCTTTAACAGAACCGTAAAATGCAGCTGTTGCCTGAACAGAAGGCAAAAATTTTAAAGCAACTCTGATCCTTATTCAACACAGATCTTCTATAGTTCTCCTATATCTTCTATAGAACTTGTGAATCCGAAATTAAATTCAAAGTAACTAACTGCACTTTTACATGATATTTGATTTAGTTTACTACTGAAATAAAATATCGAATGTCCGTAGCTTATTCAGGCAGTATTTCACAGAAGTCTTATCTGATTCAGTTCACTTCGGCCTGAGTCACGTTTCTCAAGTACACACTCTGTAGCTTGGGATTGGCCCTCTTTAACAACTGTACACCACTTGCTAAACTGCAGAGACGCCCCTGTGGTTACTGATGTACCTGGCGCCAATCAAGAACGAGAAGGACGTTGTGGTCCTGTTTTTGCTGACCTTCCGCGACATTACGGCGCTAAGGCAGCCTCTTGAGGAGGATGAGCAGTCAAAAGGCGCTCAGACGGCTGGTGAGTGTTCCGCCATCGCGTTACTGCGTGAATTGAATCTGATTGAGCAATTTTAGCTCGAACATTCTCACGCGGTGAGAATTTAGCGCAAGCTCAGCCAGCATCAGTGCTTCTCCATCATCTCCCGCAGTCGGACTGAGCAAGTTTGCCCGGCTGGCTCGGTCCGTCACCCGCAGCCGCTCTGTGCTGGTGCAACTGCCAGGCGCTCCGGGCGCCCCCTCGGCCTCGGCCGCCGGCGCCAGCACCGCCTCGCCGTCTTCAACCAGGCCGGACGAGACGAAATCTGAGCAGCTGGGAGCTGTGAGTGGGCAAACAAAAATTGGATGAGTCCATTCGACGGATATTTTTTACAGCTTGTGACTTGTGTGTTTTACAAAATCTGTAAGGGATTGCAGCCTAGTGTTTAGATCGTCGGACTCACGACTGAAAGGTCGGGGGTTCGATTCTTGACTCACTCGGAACAATTTGTGTCCTTGAGCAAGACATTTAACTCTGCATTGCTTCAGCTCACCCAGCTGTAAAGTGGGTGCCAGCATTAGCTGGGGTAATTGAGGGTGTGTGTGGCGACCCCCCAGTCCTTGGACTGAACAGCCGTAAGCAGCCTTCAGATGCGCCGCGCAATAGCTGCGGCTGAGCTGTCGGTTGCGCATTTGGCCACTAGGGCAGGTGTAATCAATTGTGGATAAAAGTATAGCAGGACTTTGTACCGAATTAAAATACACGAAAAACCTGAGTTTAAAATTTCTCAGATGTCTTCAGATATGCTGAAAGTTGTCTCAGACAGAGCTTCAGACATCTCAGATTAGACTTCTGGCGTCTGCATGGTGTTGAGACTATCCATCCGCATATACTAAACATATAAGATCCGTCTGTTTGCATATCCATAAACATATTAAGCCTTCCTAAGTTAAACAGCGTTCAGATGTTTTAAGGCTCGTTAACACAGTAATCAAATGGGGCCAGTTTTTTTAGACATCGCGCGGTTTGTACGTACTTTTTCGTTCCCTCTCTGCGTTAGTCATTCGATTTGATAAGCTTCAATTGACGGCAAACTATCAGGTGTTTAATTGGGATGGAGGGGCAGAGCAGCTCAGCGGCGAACGCGTCTGACTTGCGCCACGACCCCTGGTTCGATTCCGTGCGCGAACGCGTTTATTTGTCGCTTGAGCACGAAAAATTAGCCGGGGGGGTTGTCGTGCTATTCACAGCCATAAAGGCCAGCCTCCAAGGTGCACAGAGTGTACATGCCCGACAATTAGACAGTCAGGGCCGCTGCGAGCCTGTGCATGAGTGCTGTGCCTGCGTACAGCATTGGCGCGCTTGCATGTGCTCAGGAGTCAGTGGAATGGGAAGAATTGCCTCAAAGCGAAATATTCATGCGTTGAGACACTCGGTATTCAGGAGTACAAATAGAACTTCAGTGGTTTCCTTTTAGCATTAGAATGCATGTACACACGAGCGTAGTTTTATTATAAAAAACTCTGAATGCCAAATATAGAGATATGATATGCATTTCAAAAAGGAGTCCAAATTTTGTGTTATATATAATGCGATCTGCACTTTTTTCCCCATCCGCATCGCGCCCCGATCCCACTTTCTCCTCTCGCGGTGACTCCTGATAGCCCACCGTTTTTTTTCGGCTCCGATGGCCTGGCGCTTCCCAGTGCCGGTTGTATCCCATTCGACATTGGGCTCAGTGTAGAGATAGTCATCGAATAATGATTATAATTCGTCAGCCCTTGACACCGGGGTGGCGTGAGTCTGAATTATTAACCATGGGCGGCGGTGGCGTGGTCTTCTCCTGCGTTTCATGTCAGCAGCGCCTTGCCTGTGTGCCATTTCGCTAGCCCGCACCAGCTCTGGATTAGCACTTGGCCTGCCTGCCTTTGATCCCCCGGTGCCTCGGCTCCACCCTTTGCTCATTTGAGCGTGTCGCCATGGGAGTAGATGAGGAAAGCATGTCTGCTGGATTACCCCCCCCCCCCGGATCAAATTACCTTTCCAGATCTGCTGCTCCAGTTGCTCACATGTGTTGCGAATTCTCAGCAACCACCCGACGTAACCTCCTTTGTCCGAATCCCGCAGGTGGTCGCCCTGCACTCGGACGTGCTGCCGCAGTACAAGCAGGAGGCGCCGAAAACTCCGCCCCATATAATTCTTCACTACGCGGCATTCAAGACAACCTGGGATTGGATCATACTGATACTAACCGGCTACACTGCCGTCATGGTGCCGTTCAATGTTGCATTCAAGAACAAAACCATGGACGACGTAGCTTTCCTAGTGTTAGACAGCATCGTCGACGTCGTGTTCTTTATTGACATTGTGCTCAACTTTCACACCACCTTTGTTGGACCCAACGGCGAAGTGATATCGGACCCGTCAGTGATCAGAGTCAATTATCTCAAGGGCTGGTTCGTTATTGACCTGCTCTCCTGTCTGCCCTACGATGTGTTCAACGCTTTTCAACCGGAGTCCTCAGAGGTATTGCGTTCTTTTTCTTCTTCTAAATGGAGCAAGTGCACTCAACAAGTTACAGTTTCCGCCCCGAAACCAGTGGTCGGAAACCTCAGCCCCAAATGACGCAACTCACACCACGCCCGCGGTTCGCGTCTCAACAGTGGGTGATGCAATTTTTGCGTCACAAGGTCCCAGCTTAGGCTGGTGAGCAGAGAGTGGAGAGTTATGGCTTGAGCTGTCCCACTTGTGCATTAGAGATTGTGCATAAGCGCATTAGAGGTACGCTTACAAGTTTGTAGCGAAAAACTTAAACAGAAAGAATTAATTGATTTGAGAGCGGCAAGTCAAAATACAGCTGTTTTTTCAACGGATTTCACAAGGATTTGCTTTTTCAGAAAAAAATCAGCACAGGAAAATCCGTCTAAAAATACGCTAAAGAGATGGAAATTTAAAGGTAAAAATGCTTTAGTCATTCGATTTGATAAGCTTCAATTGACGGCAAACCATCAGGTGTTTAATTGGGATTGGGCTTTTTTTCGAGAAGTCACACACCCTCAACGCTGCCTAAAAAGCTTTTTAAGCTTGACATTTAGTGTTTGAGTAGAGACAGTATGCTTTCTCTTTGGATACCTTCTTACAGGCAGAAGGTAAAAAATGGAAGCATAAAATTCGGGAATAGATTAGCTTTTTCTCTGCTTTTCTATCAAACATATAGCAAAGAGATTCTGAGAAAAAAATTTCTGCGCAGACAAAGACAATGAGCCAATGAGCCAAAGACAAAGTCATACAATACAATAACTCATGGCTATTATTCATTGTCTAGCTATTGTAAAAAAAGTGACAAAGTACACTTGGAACAGAGTATCAATGTAAGGCCCCCTAGCCAGCAGCTGTACACAGGGCTTAGTCAGGGGGGTAAGGAAAGCATCGGTTGCCCAGAAAATCGATAACACATCCCTTGCACGCGCACAGGGCGTCGCTGAAAAGCGTACAGTTGACAAACTGGGGTAGAAAGACAGGGTTGAGGTTTCGGGGACCCGGGGTAAGGAAAGCATCGGTTGCCCAGAAAATCGATAACACATCCCTTGCACGCGCACAAGGCGTCGCTGAAAAGCTTACAGTTGACAAACTGGGGTAGAAAGACAGGGTTGAGGTTTCGGGGACCCGGGGTAAGGAAAGCATCGGTTGCCCAGAAAATCGATAACACATCCCTTGCACGCGCACAGGGCGTCGCTGAAAAGCTTACAGTTGACAAACTGGGGTAGAAAGACAGGGTTGAGGTTTCGGGGACCCCCGGTTAGATAATCGATACACGCTCGTAGCAGCACCAAGCGAAATCGTCCAGCCTTATGATCATGCAGAAATCGGCCGCATTCTTCAACTGCGGTGTGAAGAAGCCTTTTTGTTGTTAAACAAGGTTTGCCTGTGCAAGGGCGGATCAGCCCTACATGTAGATGGGCTCTGTCGCGGAGAGAGCGGGTCCTCCAGAATGATAAAGACATTCGTTATGACGATCGTAGCGAACACTTCATCTATTACCTGTCTAGGATCCCCGAATTCCCATGTGGATCACAATGGCAGGGTACCAGCTTTCAGACATGACGTCTTCCAGGGGGTCCATTTACTTGCTCCCTATAGAAGGTAGGTTTATCTAGCGCAAAGGAACTTCATGCGGTCATCTTCCTGAACGCGGGAAGCTATAGCATCTTCTTTAAGGGGCCAGATGCTGGACTGCTAGGGCACACGTAAACCCTCGATCTTAAAGAATCAAGCATCACACTTCATCAGACATAACTTAAATCGATGTGAAGTTAGTTGACGTCTTTTAAAACTGGTTTGAACAATCTTCGATTCACGCGGAGCTATACTTAAGAGCCTTTAGAAAGTCTCTCCTGCGTTTTTACAAAATCAGTTTTCATGGGGGTCCCCCATGCTATCGCCAACTTCAGGGCGGGATCAGCAGTCTATTCAGCGCGCTAAAAGTGGTGCGCCTACTAAGAATTGGTCGCGTAGCCCGCAAGGTTGACCAGTATCTTGAGTACGGCGCTGCCCTGCTCATCCTAATGATATTCGGCTTTGTCCTACTGGCCCACTGGATGGCCTGTATCTGGTACACCATCGGTGTGCGCGACCTGGAGCTGGAGATCTGGTACGGCTGGATACCCCGCCTTGTTAACGACACTCTGGCGCCGCAGAACTGGACCAAGGCCACCTATCAGTCGGCTCTGCCAGACAAATCGTTGACTTACCTCACCTCGCTGTACTTTACCCTGTCGCTGCTCACCAGCGTCGGATTTGGTAATGTTGCCGCCTACACCGAGGGCGAGAAGGCTGTGGTAGTTTTGTTCATGCTGCTGGGAGGTGAGGACCAACCATTCGTTTTCTTTCGAGCTATTAGTGTATTGCTAATAACTATAGCGGTCCTAAACAAACATCGAGGTCGATACTGTCTCAGGCTTTCGCTGAGAAGCTGACCAGCTCTTCATTAACACGAACATTTCATAGCAATGTAAATGGTCAAAACAAAAAGTTCTTATAATGGTGGGGCTAAGTACAAGCTAGCAGATCTCACGCCTGGTTTCAATTGCCGTTCCTGATAACGAAAATTGGCCTGAGGCTTCTGTGTACAAGAATGTGCACTGCCTGACGATGAGAAGTAAAGGCCGCTGTACACCTGCGTGAGTGTGTGCCTGCGTACCGTATCCGTGTGCGTTGCGTGCTTAGAGGCCAGCGCAATGGGCAGAACTGCCTTGATTCTCGGCAGAGCTCAAAGCAGCTAGACAGCATAAATCGGGAAATTTTCGCAATAGCTAAACAAGCAGTTTCTCACCTGGATCTCCAAATTTGCCGTATCGCAATTAGCTGGACTCTTCGGCAGATGGGGCTCGATCTTGCCGTTTTGCTCTGCCCTCAACTGAGCGCGCAGTTGAGGCATCCCAATCGGACGGGCCCTCAGCTTCCGGTCTCGTCAGTTGATGGGGGTGTTTGCTCGAGAGGCTGCAATTAAGGAGCATCAGGCTGTAGTTTAGTCTCTGCAATTTCGTGTGCGCGGTTAAATGTTTTGCAAAATTTCGGCAGGCTCCGAGCGCGATCTAAATTGCTTGCCGAGTCGCTGCAGATCTGCGTGCTGCTCTTTGCTCTTTTGAAGCAGCGCGCTTGTAGGCTTGGGGGCAGCTCTGAGATGAATCTGGTTTATCTAGGAAGCCCCTATGCAGCCTCTTCTCTTTTCGCGATCGGAACAGCATTGCTTCATTAATTTGCTTCGTTTCGAGTGTATTTTCAGCGCAAAGATAAATTTTAATAGATTTTTAAATGCTAGGGATTGAAATTTCAACCCGAACTCGCTGTGAACTCGTGCAAAATTAGAGATTCAGTTTGTGACTTGATCAGACTGTGACTTGATCGCAAGTGGATGGAGCTAAATCAACTAATAATCAATATAAATGTCATTTTCTTCAATAAACTACGAGCATAAGAACTCCTTATTAAAATTCTTCACTTTCCATGCAGCCCTAGTCTACGCGACCATATTCGGAAATGTGACAACAATATTCCAGCAGATGTACGCGTCTAGGGCGCGCTATCACGAGATGATGAACAGCGTGAAAGAGTTCATGAAGATACACGACGTGCCTAGAGAACTGGGCGAGCGGGTAATGGACTATGTAACGTCGTCATGGGCAATTACGAAGGGAATTGACACGACAAAGGTAAGAGAGAACGGAATGCAAGGGGGTTGTTTCATAAATTGTGTCCTAAGACTGACTCAAGTTCTAACTTAAGCTCTAACTTAGGACTCATTCATAAGTTTGTTTTATAATCTGACTTCTAACTTCCATCTTAGCTTAGATCGAGCTCATGCGTAAGGAGAAGAGCTGATGGAGAGCTGATAAAGAAACTCTCTGTCCAGTAAGCCTTGTGAGTGTCTGGATAATCCTTCTATGGTCATCTATGGTACGAGTAGTCTGTGGCTGATACGAATATCAGAGACAGGAAACAAAATTTTATTATTCATACTCGATGCCACTCAACTTTGGACAGCTCTCGGTGTGCCCTAAAATTAGGATCAAAGTCTGGGGTTTCAGCCATGGAATGCCATGAATGGAGTGTCTTTATAAAACACTTCGACCATAAGTTCAATCTTGCGCGAGTATCTCACTCCAGGGCGAATCTCAGTTGGATCCCAGCTAAGACTCAATTTTATCCATAGAAGCGTCACTCCTAAGTTTAGCCCGCAGGCGCGCTCTGTGACGTTGTTCTCAGTTTAAGACCACATACAGTGAAAGAGTTACTTTGTAGTTGTTGCTTGTTAAACATAATCCAATAAATTTGAAGTTCTTTCGTCAAACAATAACTGTTGACCTTTTGGACGGCTTCAATGGCCATCAGCTGACTGGTAAAATTGGTTAATCTTTTTTCGTTGTCCAGCGGTCGAAAAGAACAGATAAGAAAAATTGTAATTGATTCATTTTTATTCATCTCGGGCAGTGTCATCAGCATGGCTGGCTGATTGGGATAATTTTCAGACGCTGAATGGATGCTGGAATAGGCTTCCAATTTACTGACAGAGGCAGTGAGAAGGCTTGTCAGGCAATGTGCCCCGTGATGAGACGCGCGATGTCAGACATGCCAGCGCATCATGAAGCAGCAGATGCTGAGGGGAGAAGGGAGGGGAGAACGCAGCAAGTCCACTTTCGCCCCAGTTGATAATTGATGAGTGCCGCTTCGACCCCGGGTCCGCGTAGTCTCAAGAGAGTTGGTTGTCATGGAGCTCTGAGACCAAGTTCACTTCTCATCTGAGAGCGCAGGGGCTTTTTCACCTGCTATCAAGTAGTGACGAATAAATATTTATTATGGTAAATCCACTAAAGTTGCATTTGTATCCGAAAAACCCCATTTCGCTAAGTGGATCTGGGCAAATTTTCTGAAATCAACTGTTAAGCGATCGAAGCTTTCATGCTTCCCAATGGCACTGCGCACTGCGTCAAGCTGGCCATTTAAGGTGGTACATGTTACTTTCCCCCAGCGAGTTTTAGCCTAGTGGCTAGAGCATCGGACTCTCGACTGGAAGGTCGGGGGTTCAATTCTTGACCAACTCGGAACAATTTGTGTCCTCGAGCAAGACACAACTCTGCATTGCTTCAGTTCACCCAGCTGTAAAATGAGTACCACGGGGTAATTGAATGTGTGTGTGGCGACCCCCAGTCCTTAGACTTGGACTGAACAGCCGTACGCAGCCTTCAGATGCTCCGCGCGATAGCTGCGGCTGAGCGGTCGGTTTCACATGTGGCTATTAGGGCGTTGTAGTCAATTATTATTATTATTAATATTATTATTATTATTATTATTATTATTATTATTATTATTATTATTATTATTATTCATTTATATTATTACTTTTTAGGTGTTGAACTACTGTCCAAAAGACATGAAAGCGGACCTGTGCGTCCATCTCAACCGCAAGGTGTTCAACGAGCATCCAGCGTTCCGTCTGGCATCCGACGGCTGTCTTCGCTCGCTGGCGATGGCCTTCGCCACGGTGCACACAGCCCCGGGCGATCTTATTTTCCATCAGGGCGAGAGTCTCGACCAGCTCTGCTTTGTGGTCAGCGGCTCGCTTGAGGTTATTCAAGACGACGAGGTGGTTGCTATACTAGGTGAGACAGTCCGTCCCCACTGCGCATACTTGTCTGCATCCGCGCTTCTGTCCTACTCCATACACCCACCCCGCTCACCCAACCCCCACTAACCAGCTCACCCAAACTCACCAATTCTATCCCCTCCACTCCATGCCCCACATAACTCCACTCACCTACCCCACCTCCACTCACCTACCCCACCTCCACTCACCTACCCCACCTCCACTCACCTACCCCACCTCCACTCACCTACCCCACCTCCACTCACCTACCCCACTGCCACTCACCTACCCCACCTCCACTCACCTACCCCACCTCCACTCACCTACCCCACCTCCACTCACCTACCCCACCCCCACTCACCTACCCCACCTCCACTCATCTACCTCACCTCCACTCACCTACCCCACCTCCACTCATCTACCCCACCTCCACTCACCTACCCCACCCCCACTCACCTACCCCACCTCCACTCATCTACCCCACCCCCACTCACCTACCCCACCTCCACTCACCTACCCCACCTCCACTCACCTACCCCACCTCCACTCACCTACCCCACCTCCACTCACCTACCCCACCTCCACTCATCTACCCCACCTCCACTCATCTACCCCACCTCCACTCATCTACCCCACCTCCACTCACCTACCCCACCTCCACTCACCTACCCCACCTCCACTTACCTACCCCACCTCCACTCATCTACCCACCTCCACTCACCTACCCCACCTCCACTAATCTACCCACCTCCACTCACCTACCCCACCTCCACTCACCTACCCCACCTCCACTCACCTACCCCACCTCCACTTTCCCAAAGCATTCTCCAAGCGTGCATCGTTTCCCGCACCTGTAGCCCAATATTCGCCCACCTTGAACCGGCAGGCAAAGGTGATGTATTTGGCGACACCTTCTGGAAGGAGAACCCGCTTGGCCAGTCGGCGGCCAGCGTTCGCGCCCTCACCTACTGCGATCTGCACTGCATCAAGCGCAATTGCCTGTTAGATGTGCTCAACTTTTATCAGGCCTTCTCAAACTCGTTCGCCAGAAATCTCGTGCTCACCTATAACCTGAGGCATCGGGTAAGTGACAAAATTATAATAACAATTTCTAGTGTCTTTAAGCATCCTAGTGCCCGTCTTATTGTGGCTTGCGGTAGTTCTTGTCTAAGACAAAACTTAAAGAGTTGCTGAGAAGTCAAGGCTCAAGATGAGGGTTGCTAAGAAGTCAAGGCTTAAGATGGGGGTGCTGAGAAGTCAAGGCTCAAGATGGGGTTGCTGAGAAGTCAAGGCTCAAGATGGGGTTGCTGAGAAGTCAAGGCTCAAGATGGGGGTTGCTGAGAAGTCAAGGCTCAAGATGGAGGTTGCTGAGAAGTCAAGGCTCAAGATCGGGGTGCTGAGAAGTCAAGGCTCAAGAACTGGGTTGCTGAGGAGTCAAGGCTCAAGATGGGGGTTGCTGAGAAGTCAAGGCTCAAGAACTGGGTTGCTGAGGAGTCAAGGCTCAAGATGGAGGTTGCTGAGAAGTCAAAGCTCAAGAACTGGGTTGCTGAGGAGTCAAGGCTCAAGATGGGGGTTGCTGAGAAGTCAAAGCTCAAGAACTGGGTTGCTGAGGAGTCAAGGCTCAAGATGGGGGTTGCTGAGAAGTCAAGGCTCAAGATGGGGGTTGCTGAGAAGTCAAGGCTCAAGATGGGGGTTGCTGAGAAGTCAAGGCTCAAGATGGAGGTTGCTGAGAAGTCAAGGCTCAAGATGGGGTTGCTGAGAAGTCAAGGCTCAAGATGGGGTTGCTGAGAAGTCAAGGCTCAAGATGGAGGTTGCTGAGAAGTCAAGGCTCAAGATCGGGGTGCTGAGAAGTCAAGGCTCAAGATCGGGGTGCTGAGAAGTCAAGGCTCAAGAACTGGGTTGCTGAGAAGTCAAGGCTCAAGATCGGGGTTGCTGAGAAGTCAAGGCTCAAGATCGGGGTTGCTGAGAAGTCAAGGCTCAAGAACTGGGTTGCTGAGGAGTCAAGGCTCAAGATGGAGGTTGCTGAGAAGTCAAAGCTCAAGAACTGGGTTGCTGAGGAGTCAAGGCTCAAGATGGGGGTTGCTGAGAAGTCAAGGCTCAAGATGGGGGTTGCTGAGAAGTCAAGGCTCAAGATGGGGGTTGCTGAGAAGTCAAGGCTCAAGATGGAGGTTGCTGAGAAGTCAAGGCTCAAGATGGGGTTGCTGAGAAGTCAAGGCTCAAGATGGGGTTGCTGAGAAGTCAAGGCTCAAGATGGAGGTTGCTGAGGAGTCAAGGCTCAAGATGGAGGTTGCTGAGAAGTCAAGGCTCAAGATGAGGGTTGCTGAGAAGTCAAGGCTCAAGATGGAGGTTGCTGAGAAGTCAAGGCTCAAGATGGGGGTTGCTGAGAAGTCAAGGCTCAAGATGGGGGTTGCTGAGAAGTCAAGGCTCAAGATCAGGGTGCTGAGAAGTCAAGGCTCAAGATGGGGGTTGCTGAGAAGTCAAGGCTCAAGATGGGGGTTGCTGAGAAGTCAAGGCTCAAGATCGGGGTGCTGAGGAGTCAAGGCTCAAGAACTGGGTTGCTGAGAAGTCAAGGCTCAAGATGGGGGTTGCTGAGAAGTCAAGGCTCAAGAACTGGGTTGCTGAGGAGTCAAGGCTCAAGATGGAGGTTGCTGAGAAGTCAAAGCTCAAGAACTGGGTTGCTGAGGAGTCAAGGCTCAAGATGGGGGTTGCTGAGAAGTCAAGGCTCAAGATGGGGGTTGCTGAGAAGTCAAGGCTCAAGATGGGGGTTGCTGAGAAGTCAAGGCTCAAGATGGAGGTTGCTGAGAAGTCAAGGCTCAAGATGGGGTTGCTGAGAAGTCAAGGCTCAAGATGGGGTTGCTGAGAAGTCAAGGCTCAAGATGGAGGTTGCTGAGGAGTCAAGGCTCAAGATCAGGGTGCTGAGAAGTCAAGGCTCAAGATGGGGGTTGCTGAGAAGTCAAGGCTCAAGATGGGGGTTGCTGAGAAGTCAAGGCTCAAGATGGGGTTGCTGAGAAGTCAAGGCTCAAAATGGGGTTGCTGAGAAGTCAAGGCTCAAGATGGGGGTTGCTGAGAAGTCAAGGCTCAAGATCGGGGTGCTGAGGAGTCAAGGCTCAAGAACTGGGTTGCTGAGAAGTCAAGGCTCAAGATGGGGGTTGCTGAGAAGTCAAGGCTCAAGATGGGGTTGCTGAGAAGTCAAGGCTCAAGATGGGGTTGCTGAGGAGTCAAGGCTCAAGATGGGGTTGCTGAGAAGTCAAGGCTCAAGATGGAGGTTGCTGAGAAGTCAAGGCTCAAGATGAGGGTTGCTGAGAAGTCAAGGCTCAAGATGGGGTTGCTGAGAAGTCAAGGCTCAAGAACTGGGTTGCTGAGGAGTCAAGGCTCAAGATGGAGGTTGCTGAGAAGTCAAGGCTCAAGATGGAGGTTGCTGAGGAGTCAAGGCTCAAACTGGGAGTTGCTGAGAAGTCAAGGCTCAAACTGGGAGTTGCTGAGAAGTCAAGGCTCAAGATGAGGGTTGCTGAGAAGTCAAGGCTCAAACTGGGAGTTGCTGAGAAGTCAAGGCTCAAGATGAGGGTTGCTGAGAAGTCAAGGCTCAAGATGGGGGTTGCTGAGAAGTCAAGGCTCAAGATGGGGTTGCTGAGGAGTCAAGGCTCAAGATGAGGGTTGCTGAGAAGTCAAGGCTCAAACTGGGAGTTGCTGAGAAGTCAAGGCTCAAGATGAGGGTTGCTGAGAAGTCAAGGCTCAAGATGGGGGTGCTGAGAAGTCAAGGCTCAAGAACTGGGTTGCTTAGGAGTCAAGGCTCAAGAAGGGAAGTTGCTTGTAACACACACTCTGTGCCTCGGGGTTGGCCCTCATTAGTGAGAGCTGCACGTCAGACCCCATTAAAAATCGCCTTTCAGATTGTCTTCCGCAAGATTGCCGACGTCAGGCGGGAGCGCGAGCTGGCTGAGCGGGGCAAATTCGAGCCGCCACTGATGGACCTGAGCTCCGATCATCCGGTGCGCAAGCTCATCTCCCGATTCAAGAAGGCCTCCGACGGGTCCGTCTCTGCCGGCACTCTGAAGCCTAACGGAGAAGCAGTCGGGCCGCAGTCGGAGGTCGGCAGCAGCGGTGAAGTTTTTGAAGCTCCAAGCGCGAGTAGCTCAGCACATGGCGGCGGCGGCAGCGGCGGCAGCGGCGGCGGCGGTGGCGGTGGCGGCTCCAGATGGTCGCGCATGTTCAGCGCTCGCCGCTCCTCTGTGTCGGTGGCCTCGCCATCCGGTATTTCGGCCGCCAGCGACAGCCCGGCCGCCCTCGAGGCCGGTGTCGCCTCCGAGTCCGCGGCTCCGCCCATCATCGTTGAGGAGGCGGCGCCACAGCCAGCCAAGAAAAAGCCGCCGCAGCCTCCGCCGAAAAATCCGCTGCTGCAGGCGGCCAAAAAGCTGCAGACTTCGTCGACATCTCAGCAAGAACAGCAGCAGCTGGACGCATCACTGAAGTCCCTCGCCAGCCTCTTGACAGAAACTCGCGAAGAGCTTTGCAGAGAGCTCGCCAGCCTCAACGGCCGAGTTAGCCGCGTGGACACGCAGCTACGCGAATTCCTGCGCCTCATCAGTCCGCTGGATTCGCACTGCCAGTCTCTTGAGTCCACGGCGTCCACAGACAGTGGGCAGACTCGGCAGGAGCCTGCACTGGCTCCTGACAGCAGCAGCAGTGGTGGCGCCAGCGGCGGCGGCGGCAGCTCCAGTCAGAGTCCGAACCTGTCCGGCAAGTCCGCTGCGTCCTCTTCGTTCTCGTCGTCGGCTTTCAGCAGCGGCCAAGGCCTCGGCAGCGGTGGTGGCTCCTCGCACTGCTAATTGGCCTCGCCAGTCTTCACTGGACTGAACTGCTGTCTCAGCATTGATCACGTGACTCTGGACTGAACTGCTGTCTCAGCATTGATCACGTGACTCTGGACTGAACTGCTGTCTCAGCATTGATCACGTGACTCTGGACTGAACTGCTGTCTCAGCATTGATCACGTGACTCTGGACTGAACTGCTGTCTCAGCATTGATCACGTGACTCTGGACTGAACTGCTGTCTCAGCATTGATCACGTGACTCTGGACTGAACTGCTGTCTCAGCATTGATCACGTGACTCTGGACTGAACTGCTGTCTCAGCATTGATCACGTGACTCTGGACTGAACTGCTGTCTCAGCATTGATCACGTGACTCTGGACTGAACTGCTGTCTCAGCATTGATCACGTGACTCTGGACTGAACTGCTGTCTCAGCATTGATCACGTGACTCTGGACTGAACTGCTGTCTCAGCATTGATCACGTGACTCTGGACTGAACTGCTGTCTCAGCATTGATCACGTGACTCCGGTTGCATTGGTTTGATTCCAGTTGTTGATTTTGCAGTTGATCACCATACTCGTAGCTGTGCATCTATTTCACACCCGACACATTGGCGCCCCTATCAGCGGTGAAATCGCAAATAATCTCTGATCGCTCACCATTTCCATTACCACGGCTCGAACCTTTTGCTTTTTGTTAATGCTTCGTTGCAAATAATTTCTTCAATCCTCACCAAATCGTCTTTAGACGATCGGAAGCTGCCGTAGAGGTTTGCAGCTTCTTGGTTCCGAATTAAATCTAGCTTTTATGCACCCCCAATCTCAATTTGCATTGTTCAGCACCTACATGTAGCATCCGGCTGCAGAGCATATTTTCCTAGAAAAATAACAAAGCAATGTCAATCTACAACAAGGCACAATTGAGGCGACCTAATCATTTGAAAAGCTGAAGTGTCGTGTCTGTGTACAGAGTTTGCGTTTGATCATAGTCATTATTTTAACTGGTTATCTGTCTGTGTATGAGATCTCATTTTCTTATAAACACATAAAATACAGCTTGCATTGCTCTCCTGTCTCTCTTTGCCTACCCCTGTTAATCTCTCTTCCACTCTCCCCATATGCTTTTGCCTCTTCATCTTTCCTGTCTCCCCTCTCAGTTCCCAGTTCCTCCCTTTCTGTTTCCCCCCTCTGTCTCCTCCTCTGTCTCCTCCTCTCTTTCTCCCCCTCTCTGTCTCCCCCTCTCTGTCTCCCCCTCTCTGTCTCCTCCTCTCTGTCTCCTCCTCTCTTTCTCCCCCTCTCTGTCTCCCCCTCTCTTTCTCCCCCTCTCTGTCTCCCCCTCTCTGTCTCCTCCTCTCTGTCTCCTCCTCTCTGTCTCCCCCTCTCTGTCTCCTCCTCTCTTTCTCCTCCTCTCTTTCTCCCCTCTCTGTCTCCCCCTCTCTGTCTCCCCCTCTCTTTCTCCCCCTCTCTGTCTCCTCCTCTCTGTCTCCCCCTCTCTGTCTCCCCCTCTCTGTCTCCCCCTCTCTGTCTCCCCTCTCTGTCTCCCCCTCTCTGTCTCCCCCTCTCTGTCTCCCCCTCTCTCCCTCTCTGTCTCCCCCTCTCTGTCTCCCCCTCTCTGTCTCCCCCTCTCTGTCTCCCCCTCTCTGTCTCCCCCTCTCTGTCTCCCCTCTCTGTCTCCTCCTCTCTTTCTCCCCCTCTCTTTCTCCCCCTCTCTTTCTCCCCCTCTCTGTCTCCCCCTCTCTGTCTCCCCCTCTCTGTCTCCCTCTCTCTGTCTCCCCCTCTCTGTCTCCCCTCTCTGTCTCCTCCTCTCTTTCTCCCCCTCTCTGTCTCCCCCTCTCTGTCTCCCCCTCTCTGTCTCCCCTCTCTGTCCCCCCCTCTCTGTCCCCCTCTCTGTCTCCCCCTCTGTCTCCCCCTCTCTGTCTCCCCCTCTCTGTCTCCTCCTCTCTGTTTCCCCCCTCAATCTCCCCTCAGTTTTCCTTTCTCTGGCTCCTCTGTGTCCATCAATTATAGCGGATTTAATGCCCCGATAAATTTAGGCAGACATTTCCAGACAAAAATTGCTTAAATATTGACATGAATTTCATGAATTTTTCATTTCCAGCGATTATTTAAAAATGCGTTATTTGCTACAAAAGCTTTTCCTACTAATCAATCAAAATTGAATTGAAATTGAAACTTTTACTATGCATCATTGAATTAAGGGAGCAGACTTTTTGATTCCAAATCCTAAATTGGAGCTCAAGCTCCGATAAAAAAGCGCGCATTCATAATTGATGCCCAACCCATGCCGAGCACTTTGTGTCCCCAGCAGCGCAGCTGACCTCCTGGCATTGTCAAACGAAGCACTTATAGATCCTCTTTTTGGCTTCAAGTTCCATCGCATGTTTTCCTCTTCCACGCGGCAGATCAGCTCCCAACGGACCTTAGCAGCCTGGATGTTATCAGCCATGTCTTTCCGTGTCTGTTCGTGTAGCCATGGGTCAAGGCTTCGATCTGTGGCGGGGGTCGCCGGAGCACTGTGCTCAGCTCATGTGAGACAGTGCTCTGGCTCTGCTAAGACAGCAGAGACTCTTGGAAAAACAACAACTTCTCTGCTATCTGTCAGCTAGTTGTTTGCTTGCACTGAAAACTTAAGAGATTAATTATTAGTTCAGATGCACTATTTAGTCCGCGCGTTGAAGTCCATGCACTTCAACCGAATTTCAACTTTTAATAACTTCTTAATTGACTCTGCGCTTTTCTTGCCAGATGGAGCTCAAGATGAGGGGAAGGGGAAGAGTGCGGGAAAGGAAGGAAGAGAAGGAGAAGAGGATCAGGGGATCAGGTGAGAGAAGGAGAAGAGGATCAGGGGATCAGGTGAGAGAAGGGGAAGAGGATCAGGGGGATCAGGGGGATCAGGTGAGAGAAGGGGAGAGGATCAGGGGATCAGGTGAGAGAAGGGGAGAGGATCAGGGGATCAGGTGGGAGAAGGGGAGAGGATCAGGGGGATCAGGTGAGAGAAGGGAAAGAGGATCAGGGGATCAGGTGAGAGAAGGGGAAGAGGATCAGGGGGATCAGGTGAGAGAAGGGGAGAGGATCAGGGGATCAGGTGAGAGAAGGGGAGAGGATCAGGGGATCAGGTGAGAGAAGGGGAGAGGATCAGGGGATCAGGTGGGAGAAGGGGAAGAGGATCAGGGGGATCAGGTGACAGAAGGGGAAGAGGATCAGGGGGATCAGGTGACAGAAGGGAAGAGGATCAGGGGGATCAGGTGACAGAAGGGGAAGAGGATTAGGGTGGGAAGGGGAAGAAGATCAGGGGGATCAGGTGGGAGAATGGGAGAGGATCAGGGGGATCAGGTGAGAGAAGGGGAGAGGATCAGGGGATCAGGTGAGAGAAGGGGAGAGGATCAGGGGATCAGGTGGGAGAAGGGGAGAGGATCAGGGGATCAGGTGGGAGAAGGGGAGAGGATCAGGGGATCAGGTGAGAGAAGGGGAAGAGGATCAGGGGGATCAGGTGAGAGAAGGGGAGAGGATCAGGGGATCAGGTGAGAAGGGGAAGAGGATCAGGGGGATCAGGTGACAGAAGGGGAAGAGGATCAGGGGGATCAGGTGACAGAAGGGAAGAGGATCAGGGGGATCAGGTGACAGAAGGGGAAGAGGATCAGGGGGATCAGGTGACAGAAGGGGAAGAGGATCAGGTGAGAGAAGGGGAAGAGGATCAGGGGATCAGGTGGGAGAATGGGAGAGGATCAGGGGGATCAGGTGAGAGAAGGGGAGAGGATCAGGGGATCAGGTGAGAGAAGGGGAGAGGATCAGGAGATCAGGTGGGAGAAGGGGAGAGGATCAGGGGGATCAGGTGAGAGAAGGGGAAGAGGATCAGGGGATCAGGTGACAGAAGGGAAGAGGATCAGGGGGATCAGGTGACAGAAGGGGAAGAGGATCAGGGGTGGGAAGGAGAAGAGGATCAGAGAGAATGGGAAGAGGATCAGGGCGAGAAGAATAAGAAGAGCAGGGAGAGCAGGGAAGGAGGATCGGGAAGAGAAGAGAAAAATGAAAGAACAACGATAATAATGGTAGCTAAAAGAAGAAAGAAGTAGGGAGGAGAGAGGGAAGCACGGAAGGAGAGAGGGAAGCAGGGGAGGAGATAGGAAAGCACGGAAGGAGAGAGGGAAGCAGGGGAGCAGATAGGGAAGCAGGGAGGAGATAGGGAAGCACGGAAGGAGAAATGGAAGCACGGAAGGAGAAATGGAAGCACGGAAGGAGAGATGGAAGCACGGAAGAGGAGGGAAGCACGCGAAGGAAGGAAGGAGGAGGAAGCACGGAAGGAGAAGGGAACACGGAAGAAGGAAGAGGGAAGGAGAGAGGGAAGCAGAGAGAGGAGAGAGGGAGCACGGAAGGAGAGAGGGAAGCACGGAAGGAGAGAGGGAAAAGAGGAGAAGCACGGAAGAGAGGGAAGCATGGAAGGAGAGATGGAAGCACGGAAGGAGAGAGGAAGCACGGAAGGAGAGAGGAGCACGGAAGGAGAGAGGGAAGCACGGAAGGAGAGAGGGCATGGAAGGAGAGATGGAAGCACGGAAGGAGAGAGGGAAGCACGGAAGGAGAGCCCATTTTCCTGTCATGTTTTTACCAATGCAAACGAAAGTGGAATTTTAGGCAGTTGGGAAACACTGCAGCATTGAAATCTGTATTTTGTTAGACAGCAAAGTTTCAGTTCACACGTGAACTATGAGCAGTTGGCAAAGCAGCTTATCTAACGTCTGCCAGAGAAAGAGTTCAAATGCACTACAGTCTAGAAAGATTGTGAACTTGACTGGCTAATGCTGAAAGATCATGAGCGGGGGGGGGCTGAATCATTTCTGCTGATGCAGCACACTTCAGGCCAAGCCCGGTTGCTGATTTTCGCGCAAAAAATGCTGACAAGATTTTGTAATTGAAAAAAACCAATCGAAAATTTCGACCCCAAAGCCACCCCCCCCAGATATGACTGCAGGCTGAAGTCTATAAAAGTGAGCCAGATTTTCAGCTATCAGACTCAACAAAGCCCCAGATTGGTGGCAATCAATATAAATCATTGGTTAACTGAGACAGGACGACAAATATAACTCAGCTTGACAACAACTCAGCCATGAAGCTGCTGTTTCTATTGGCCTGCGTAGGCCTTGCCGGTAAGTTTTGTTGCTTCTGCTCAGTGTCTAGCGCGGCGCTCTGATGTGCCAGCGACCAGGCTCGATTCCAAGTGCAGTCACATTAATTTGGCTGAATTGGAATCTCGGCTTGGCTCTGCTCGTGCAATTAACGCCTTTGATGGCCAACCCCCAAGGCATAGTGCAGTGTACATGCTAACGATAAATAAAGTTAGGGCCGCTGTACACTCCTGTGTGAGTGTGTGCCTGTGCGTTTGACTGCGTACGTATCGCGAGCTTGTGTGCCTGCTCAGGGGAGTCGGCGGAATGGGCAGCAATGCCTCTCGCCGGTTGTAAAATTGTCGCTTGAAGTGCGCCAAGGTGTATACAGTCCCTTGCTTTAAGAAAAACCGTTGCATTTTGTTTAACTTAAGTCCTATCCGTCCTGTCCGAATAGCTTACTGCAAGTAGAAAAGCAAGTGTAAGGCAGGAAAAATTCTCTTAGTTGGTTTTTTACTTTTACAGCCTCGGCAAGTCTCCGCCAGCCGGGCAGCTGCGGGCCGGCACGCCCAGGCAGCTGGAGTACCAGTACGATGCCCAGATTGGCAGCGGCATCGAGGAGGTCAGTGGCCAGTTCAGCACTGTCCGCATGCGCTTCCGCGTCCAGATGCGCACTGACGGCGCGGCTTCCGCAGTCGCCGGCGCCGAGAAATGGACGGTGACCTTCACCGAGGTGAACCTCCGACAGAGGATCAACGCCACGGAGCAGCTGCCGAAGACGATGCTGCCAATGGCCGAGTTCCGCAACCTGGAGGACCCCCTGATGTGGGCGCAGGTGGAGCGGGCTCTCAAGCAGCCGTTCGCTGTCCTGCTGCGCTCTCGGGAGCAGAAGGTTGCCAAGGTGCTGTTCAACGAGGCCGAGCCATTCTGGAGCGTCAACATCAAGAAGGGCTTCCTGAGCATGCTGCAGGTAGACTTCGTCCCGAAAATCCCTAGCGCCCAAATGGAGAACGGCCAGTGGACAAAGGAGCAGGACGAGGTGAAGAAGCTCGCTTGTTGTCAATGACTCGAATTTAGATAGTCGCAGTAGTTTAGCAGCAACCGTAACTTGGTTTAGTGAAGAGAAAATTCAAGTACAATGATATTCATAATTAGCTTCTAGCTATGGAGGAACAGTTCTATAGTTAAAATGGGTACTGATTGGATAATACTAGGAAGAGATACAGATAAATATAGACGAAGTCAATCTTAAGCTTTGATAAATCAATCGACAATCCGAAATTTCAGATGACAACCGCCGCAGTCTGCCGGACATTCTACACCGCCGACCAGATCGAATACACGAGTCCGACTCGCCAGTCTACCGTGTCGCCAAGTCCATCGACTTCAACAACTGCCGCAACCCCATGGACGGCAGCCGCGGCCTGGCCGCCATGTGGAACGGCCTGCGGCACCACGAGAGCCTCCGGTCAGCTAGCCAGAAGGGCCGCAGCTCCGACCTAGTTAGCGTCAGCAACCTGGCTCAGTACCTGGTTGAAATGGGCGGCGACCGAGCCAGCCCGCTGATTAGGAAGGGCTGGGCCCGCACCGTGCACACACCTGTCTCCGAGCAGCGACTCCCAGCACGGCACTGAGAAGATCTTCTCCGTGTAAGTACTGTAATGTGCACTCTGCTACCGTAAATATTCGCCTGAAGATTGAATTTCATATGATGCCAGGAAGTTTCTGAATGCAACCGGACGAGCATTTGACACGCCCTAAACTCGCCGTCACGTCCCACCTTGCAGGCAGAAGCTGAAACTCATCGGCAGCGACGACATCTCCGCCTCTGACGTTGAAGCCCTGGAGTCCCTGACAGAACAGCCGGAGGGACTCCGTCTTTCTACCCCCAGGAGGCCAGGAACATCGACCGAGAGCCATGCTCAACCAGGTCGTTCGCCAGTTCCGCAAACTGTGGATGACCGACCGCCGTAGCGAGGTTGACATGCCCTCACTGGAGCAAATCGTTCGAATCCTGCGGTTGCACCTCAAGCGCGTTGAAGACATTGAAGCCGTTGCCAGCAAATCAGCTCTCAGGGAGCTCCTGTCCTGCGCGACTTTATATCATGGACATCTGCCCGCAGGTGGCCAACCATGGCTCAACGAATTCCTGATGCGCATCGTGAGGGCTCTGGTGAAGGACCAGCAGCCAGCCCAGCGCAACTAACATCGCCAGATGGCTGGCGTGTCCATCGAACACATCCCGGCAATCTTTGCCAACTCAGCATGACCAGCAAGTGCAGCTGCGCACTCTACGAGTTGTGCTCGACACGGTGAAGGATAGCGAATTCCACTCCAAGCTGATGACCGCGAGCGGATGCCGATCTACTCCGCTGCCTGGCTAAGCCTCGGCGCCATGGTGAACGTGTACTATGGCCGGCAGGCCGGTATCGAGCCCTACCTGCAGCCGCTGAGCGACGCTGCCGCCCCCTGGGAGGCCCGACGGATCCATGCCGCTAGCTCGGAAGAGTTCCGCCGCGAGTTCATCGCCGAAGTGACCGCCGGTCTAAGACGCACCGATGCTGGACGCGACCTGGCCTTGAAGGTAGCCAAGAACTGCGGCCTGTTCGAACTGTACGACCAGCTTGGCCCCATTATCCGAAGCCGTGATGCCAGGAAAGTTGCGAGCGCGTGCAGGCCGTCTATGCCACGCAGAACATGCTCCGTCGCAACAGTCTGACCGCGCGTCACCGCCGAAGACGCC
>NIVC01000217.1:755000-783792 GCA_002269645.1 Macrostomum lignano | reverse complement strand
TAGCGTCTCTGCGTCATCTTTGCACCTGTGTATATCAGCCCATTGAGTGTCATTTCTAAGCTCTCCATTTAATTCTATATATTGACAGCGACAGGGCTAGTTAGAGATGCTGAGAGTAGCGGGCTCTGCGTCATCTTTGCACCTGTGTATATCAGCCCCATTGAGTGTCATTTCTAAGCTCTCCATTTAATTCTATATATTGACAGCGACAGGGCTAGTTAGAGATGCTGAGAGTAGCGGGCTCTGCGTCATCTTTGCACCTGTGTATATCAGCCCATTGAGTGTCATTTCTAAGCTCTCCATTTAATTCTATATATTGACAGCGACAGGGCTAGTTAGAGATGCTGAGAGTAGCGGGCTCTGCGTCATCTTTGCACCTGTGTATATCAGCCCATTGAGTGTCATTTCTAAGCTCTCCATTTAATTCTATATATTGACAGCGACAGGGCTAGTTAGAGATGCTGAGAGTAGCGGGCTCTGCGTCATCTTTGCACCTGTGTATATCAGCCCATTGAGTGTCATTTCTAAGCTCTCCATTTAATTCTATATATTGACAGCGACAGGGCTAGTTAGAGATGCTGAGAGTAGCGGGCTCTGCGTCATCTTTGCACCTGTGTATATCAGCCCCATTGAGTGTCATTTCTAAGCTCTCCATTTAATTCTATATATTGACAGCGACAGGGCTAGTTAGAGATGCTGAGAGTAGCGGGCTCTGCGTCATCTTTGCACCTGTGTATATCAGCCCCATTGAGTGTCATTTCTAAGCTCTCCATTTAATTCTATATATTGACAGCGACAGGGCTAGTTAGAGATGCTGAGAGTAGCGGGCTCTGCGTCATCTTTGCACCTGTGTATATCAGCCCCATTGAGTGTCATTTCTAAGCTCTCCATTTAATTCTATATATTGACAGCGACAGGGCTAGTTAGAGATGCTGAGAGTAGCGGGCTCTGCGTCATCTTTGCACCTGTGTATATCAGCCCCATTGAGTGTCATTTCTAAGCTCTCCATTTAATTCTATATATTGACAGCGACAGGGCTAGTTAGAGATGCTGAGAGTAGCGGGCTCTGCGTCATCTTTGCACCTGTGTATATCAGCCCCATTGAGTGTCATTTCTAAGCTCTCCATTTAATTCTATATATTGACAGCGACAGGGCTAGTTAGAGATGCTGAGAGTAGCGGGCTCTGCGTCATCTTTGCACCTGTGTATATCAGCCCCATTGAGTGTCATTTCTAAGCTCTCCATTTAATTCTATATATTGACAGCGACAGGGCTAGTTAGAGATGCTGAGAGTAGCGGGCTCTGCGTCATCTTTGCACCTGTGTATATCAGCCCCATTGAGTGTCATTTCTAAGCTCTCCATTTAATTCTATATATTGACAGCGACAGGGCTAGTTAGAGATGCTGAGAGTAGCGGGCTCTGCGTCATCTTTGCACCTGTGTATATCAGCCCCATTGAGTGTCATTTCTAAGCTCTCCATTTAATTCTATATATTGACAGCGACAGGGCTAGTTAGAGATGCTGAGAGTAGCGGGCTCTGCGTCATCTTTGCACCTGTGTATATCAGCCCCATTGAGTGTCATTTCTAAGCTCTCCATTTAATTCTATATATTGACAGCGACAGGGCTAGTTAGAGATGCTGAGAGTAGCGGGCTCTGCGTCATCTTTGCACCTGTGTATATCAGCCCCATTGAGTGTCATTTCTAAGCTCTCCATTTAATTCTATATATTGACAGCGACAGGGCTAGTTAGAGATGCTGAGAGTAGCGGGCTCTGCGTCATCTTTGCACCTGTGTATATCAGCCCATTGAGTGTCATTTCTAAGCTCTCCATTTAATTCTATATATTGACAGCGACAGGGCTAGTTAGAGATGCTGAGAGTAGCGGGCTCTGCGTCATCTTTGCACCTGTGTATATCAGCCCCATTGAGTGTCATTTCTAAGCTCTCCATTTAATTCTATATATTGACAGCGACAGGGCTAGTTAGAGATGCTGAGAGTAGCGGGCTCTGCGTCATCTTTGCACCTGTGTATATCAGCCCCATTGAGTGTCATTTCTAAGCTCTCCATTTAATTCTATATATTGACAGCGACAGGGCTAGTTAGAGATGCTGAGAGTAGCGGGCTCTGCGTCATCTTTGCACCTGTGTATATCAGCCCCATTGAGTGTCATTTCTAAGCTCTCCATTTAATTCTATATATTGACAGCGACAGGGCTAGTTAGAGATGCTGAGAGTAGCGGGCTCTGCGTCATCTTTGCACCTGTGTATATCAGCCCCATTGAGTGTCATTTCTAAGCTCTCCATTTAATTCTATATATTGACAGCGACAGGGCTAGTTAGAGATGCTGAGAGTAGCGGGCTCTGCGTCATCTTTGCACCTGTGTATATCAGCCCCATTGAGTGTCATTTCTAAGCTCTCCATTTAATTCTATATATTGACAGCGACAGGGCTAGTTAGAGATGCTGAGAGTAGCGGGCTCTGCGTCATCTTTGCACCTGTGTATATCAGCCCATTGAGTGTCATTTCTAAGCTCTCCATTTAATTCTATATATTGACAGCGACAGGGCTAGTTAGAGATGCTGAGAGTAGCGGGCTCTGCGTCATCTTTGCACCTGTGTATATCAGCCCCATTGAGTGTCATTTCTAAGCTCTCCATTTAATTCTATATATTGACAGCGACAGGGCTAGTTAGAGATGCTGAGAGTAGCGGGCTCTGCGTCATCTTTGCACCTGTGTATATCAGCCCCATTGAGTGTCATTTCTAAGCTCTCCATTTAATTCTATATATTGACAGCGACAGGGCTAGTTAGAGATGCTGAGAGTAGCGGGCTCTGCGTCATCTTTGCACCTGTGTATATCAGCCCCATTGAGTGTCATTTCTAAGCTCTCCATTTAATTCTATATATTGACAGCGACAGGGCTAGTTAGAGATGCTGAGAGTAGCGGGCTCTGCGTCATCTTTGCACCTGTGTATATCAGCCCCATTGAGTGTCATTTCTAAGCTCTCCATTTAATTCTATATATTGACAGCGACAGGGCTAGTTAGAGATGCTGAGAGTAGCGGGCTCTGCGTCATCTTTGCACCTGTGTATATCAGCCCCATTGAGTGTCATTTCTAAGCTCTCCATTTAATTCTATATATTGACAGCGACAGGGCTAGTTAGAGATGCTGAGAGTAGCGGGCTCTGCGTCATCTTTGCACCTGTGTATATCAGCCCCATTGAGTGTCATTTCTAAGCTCTCCATTTAATTCTATATATTGACAGCGACAGGGCTAGTTAGAGATGCTGAGAGTAGCGGGCTCTGCGTCATCTTTGCACCTGTGTATATCAGCCCCATTGAGTGTCATTTCTAAGCTCTCCATTTAATTCTATATATTGACAGCGACAGGGCTAGTTAGAGATGCTGAGAGTAGCGGGCTCTGCGTCATCTTTGCACCTGTGTATATCAGCCCCATTGAGTGTCATTTCTAAGCTCTCCATTTAATTCTATATATTGACAGCGACAGGGCTAGTTAGAGATGCTGAGAGTAGCGGGCTCTGCGTCATCTTTGCACCTGTGTATATCAGCCCCATTGAGTGTCATTTCTAAGCTCTCCATTTAATTCTATATATTGACAGCGACAGGGCTAGTTAGAGATGCTGAGAGTAGCGGGCTCTGCGTCATCTTTGCACCTGTGTATATCAGCCCCATTGAGTGTCATTTCTAAGCTCTCCATTTAATTCTATATATTGACAGCGACAGGGCTAGTTAGAGATGCTGAGAGTAGCGGGCTCTGCGTCATCTTTGCACCTGTGTATATCAGCCCCATTGAGTGTCATTTCTAAGCTCTCCATTTAATTCTATATATTGACAGCGACAGGGCTAGTTAGAGATGCTGAGAGTAGCGGGCTCTGCGTCATCTTTGCACCTGTGTATATCAGCCCCATTGAGTGTCATTTCTAAGCTCTCCATTTAATTCTATATATTGACAGCGACAGGGCTAGTTAGAGATGCTGAGAGTAGCGGGCTCTGCGTATCTTTGCACTGTGTATATCAGCCCATTGAGTGTCATTTCTAAGCTCTCCATTTAATTCTATATATGACGGACAGGGCTAGTTAGAGTGCTGAGAGTAGCGGGCTCTGCGTCATCTTTGCACTGTGTATATCAGCCCCATTGAGTGTCATTTCTAAGCTCTCCATTTATTCTATATATTGACAGCGACAGGGTAGTTAGAGATGCTAGAGGAGCGGGCTCTGCGTCATCTTTGACTGTGTATATCAGCCCCATTGAGTGTATTTCTAAGCTCTCCATTTAATTCTATATATTGACAGCGACAGGGTAGTTAGAGATGCTGAGAGTAGCGGGCTCTGCGTATCTTTGCACCTGTGTATATCAGCCATTGAGTGTCATTTCTAAGCTCTCCATTTAATTCTATATTGACAGCGACAGTGTATGTTAGAGATGCTGAGAGTAGCGGGCTCTGCGTCATCTTTGCACCTGTGTTATCAGCCCATTGAGTGTCATTTCTAAGCTCTCCATTTAATTCTATATATTGACAGCGACAGGGCTAGTTAGAGATGCTGAGTAGCGGGCTCTGCGTCATCTTTGCACCTGTGTATATCAGCCCCATTGAGTGTCATTTCTAAGCTCTCCATTTAATTCTATATATTGACAGCGACAGGGCTAGTTAGAGATGCTGAGAGTAGCGGGCTCTGCGTCATCTTTGCACCTGTGTATATCAGCCCATTGAGTGTCATTTCTAAGCTCTCCATTTAATTCTATTATATTGACAGCGACAGGGCTAGTTAGAGATGCTGAGAGGAGCGGGCTCTGCGTCATCTTTGCACCTGTGTATATCAGCCCATTGGTGTCATTTCTAAGCTCTCCATTTAATTTATATATTGACAGCGACAGGGCTAGTTAGAGATGCTGAGAGTAGCGGGCTCTGCGTCATTTTGCACCTGTGTATATCAGCCCATTGAGTGTCATTTCTAAGCTCTCCATTTAATTCTATATATTGACAGCGACAGGGCTAGTTAGAGATGCTGAGAGAGCGGGCTCTGCGTCATCTTTGCACCTGTGTATATCAGCCCCATTGAGTGTCATTTCTAAGCTCTCCATTTAATTCTATATATTGACAGCGACAGGGCTAGTTAGAGATGCTGAGTGTAGCGGGCTCTGCGTCATCATTGCACCTGTGTATATCAGCCCATTGAGTGTCATTTCTAAGCTCTCCATTTAATTCTATATATTGACAGCGACAGGGCTAGTTAGAGATGCTGAGAGGAGCGGGCTCTGCGTCATCTTTGCACCTGTGTATATCAGCCCCATTGAGTGTCATTTCTAAGCTCTCCATTTAATATATATTGACAGCGACAGGGCTAGTTAGAGATGCTGAGAGTAGCGGGCTCTGCGTCATCTTTGCACCTGTGTATATCAGCCCATTGAGTGTCATTTCTAAGCTCTCCATTTAATTCTATTATTGACAGCGACAGGGCTAGTTAGAGATGCTGAGAGTAGCGGGCTCTGCGTCATCTTTGCACCTGTGCATATCAGCCCCATTGAGTGTCATTTCTAAGCTCTCCATTTAATTCTATATATTGACAGCGACAGGGCTAGTTAAGATGCTGAGAGTAGCGGGCTCTGCGTCATCTTTGCACCTGTGTATATCAGCCCCATTGAGTGTCATTTCTAAGCTCTCCATTTAATTCTATATATTGACAGCGACAGGGCTAGTTAGAGATGCTGAGAGTAGCGGGCTCTGCGTCATCTTTGCACCTGTGTATATCAGCCCCATTGAGTGTCATTTCTAAGCTCTCCATTTAATTCTATATATTGACAGCGACAGGGCTAGTTAGAGATGCTGAGAGTAGCGGGCTCTGCGTCATCTTTGCACCTGTGTATATCAGCCCCATTGAGTGTCATTTCTAAGCTCTCCATTTAATTCTATATATTGACAGCGACAGGGCTAGTTAGAGATGCTGAGAGTAGCGGGCTCTGCGTCATCTTTGCACCTGTGTATATCAGCCCCATTGAGTGTCATTTCTAAGCTCTCCATTTAATTCTATATATTGACAGCGACAGGGCTAGTTAGAGATGCTGAGAGTAGCGGGCTCTGCGTCATCTTTGCACCTGTGTATATCAGCCCCATTGAGTGTCATTTCTAAGCTCTCCATTTAATTCTATATATTGACAGCGACAGGGCTAGTTAGAGATGCTGAGAGTAGCGGGCTCTGCGTCATCTTTGCACCTGTGTATATCAGCCCCATTGAGTGTCATTTCTAAGCTCTCCATTTAATTCTATATATTGACAGCGACAGGGCTAGTTAGAGATGCTGAGAGTAGCGGGCTCTGCGTCATCTTTGCACCTGTGTATATCAGCCCATTGAGTGTCATTTCTAAGCTCTCCATTTAATTCTATATATTGACAGCGACAGGGCTAGTTAGAGATGCTGAGAGTAGCGGGCTCTGCGTCATCTTTGCACCTGTGTATATCAGCCCCATTGAGTGTCATTTCTAAGCTCTCCATTTAATTCTATATATTGACAGCGACAGGGCTAGTTAGAGATGCTGAGAGTAGCGGGCTCTGCGTCATCTTTGCACCTGTGTATATCAGCCCCATTGAGTGTCATTTCTAAGCTCTCCATTTAATTCTATATATTGACAGCGACAGGGCTAGTTAGAGATGCTGAGAGTAGCGGGCTCTGCGTCATCTTTGCACCTGTGTATATCAGCCCCATTGAGTGTCATTTCTAAGCTCTCCATTTAATTCTATATATTGACAGCGACAGGGCTAGTTAGAGATGCTGAGAGTAGCGGGCTCTGCGTCATCTTTGCACCTGTGTATATCAGCCCCATTGAGTGTCATTTCTAAGCTCTCCATTTAATTCTATATATTGACAGCGACAGGGCTAGTTAGAGATGCTGAGAGTAGCGGGCTCTGCGTCATCTTTGCACCTGTGTATATCAGCCCCATTGAGTGTCATTTCTAAGCTCTCCATTTAATTCTATATATTGACAGCGACAGGGCTAGTTAGAGATGCTGAGAGTAGCGGGCTCTGCGTCATCTTTGCACCTGTGTATATCAGCCCCATTGAGTGTCATTTCTAAGCTCTCCATTTAATTCTATATATTGACAGCGACAGGGCTAGTTAGAGATGCTGAGAGTAGCGGGCTCTGCGTCATCTTTGCACCTGTGTATATCAGCCCATTGAGTGTCATTTCTAAGCTCTCCATTTAATTCTATATATTGACAGCGACAGGGCTAGTTAGAGATGCTGAGAGTAGCGGGCTCTGCGTCATCTTTGCACCTGTGTATATCAGCCCCATTGAGTGTCATTTCTAAGCTCTCCATTTAATTCTATATATTGACAGCGACAGGGCTAGTTAGAGATGCTGAGAGTAGCGGGCTCTGCGTCATCTTTGCACCTGTGTATATCAGCCCCATTGAGTGTCATTTCTAAGCTCTCCATTTAATTCTATATATTGACAGCGACAGGGCTAGTTAGAGATGCTGAGAGTAGCGGGCTCTGCGTCATCTTTGCACCTGTGTATATCAGCCCCATTGAGTGTCATTTCTAAGCTCTCCATTTAATTCTATATATTGACAGCGACAGGGCTAGTTAGAGATGCTGAGAGTAGCGGGCTCTGCGTCATCTTTGCACCTGTGTATATCAGCCCCATTGAGTGTCATTTCTAAGCTCTCCATTTAATTCTATATATTGACAGCGACAGGGCTAGTTAGAGATGCTGAGAGTAGCGGGCTCTGCGTCATCTTTGCACCTGTGTATATCAGCCCCATTGAGTGTCATTTCTAAGCTCTCCATTTAATTCTATATATTGACAGCGACAGGGCTAGTTAGAGATGCTGAGAGTAGCGGGCTCTGCGTCATCTTTGCACCTGTGTATATCAGCCCCATTGAGTGTCATTTCTAAGCTCTCCATTTAATTCTATATATTGACAGCGACAGGGCTAGTTAGAGATGCTGAGAGTAGCGGGCTCTGCGTCATCTTTGCACCTGTGTATATCAGCCCATTGAGTGTCATTTCTAAGCTCTCCATTTAATTCTATATATTGACAGCGACAGGGCTAGTTAGAGATGCTGAGAGTAGCGGGCTCTGCGTCATCTTTGCACCTGTGTATATCAGCCCCATTGAGTGTCATTTCTAAGCTCTCCATTTAATTCTATATATTGACAGCGACAGGGCTAGTTAGAGATGCTGAGAGTAGCGGGCTCTGCGTCATCTTTGCACCTGTGTATATCAGCCCCATTGAGTGTCATTTCTAAGCTCTCCATTTAATTCTATATATTGACAGCGACAGGGCTAGTTAGAGATGCTGAGAGTAGCGGGCTCTGCGTCATCTTTGCACCTGTGTATATCAGCCCCATTGAGTGTCATTTCTAAGCTCTCCATTTAATTCTATATATTGACAGCGACAGGGCTAGTTAGAGATGCTGAGAGTAGCGGGCTCTGCGTCATCTTTGCACCTGTGTATATCAGCCCCATTGAGTGTCATTTCTAAGCTCTCCATTTAATTCTATATATTGACAGCGACAGGGCTAGTTAGAGATGCTGAGAGTAGCGGGCTCTGCGTCATCTTTGCACCTGTGTATATCAGCCCCATTGAGTGTCATTTCTAAGCTCTCCATTTAATTCTATATATTGACAGCGACAGGGCTAGTTAGAGATGCTGAGAGTAGCGGGCTCTGCGTCATCTTTGCACCTGTGTATATCAGCCCCATTGAGTGTCATTTCTAAGCTCTCCATTTAATTCTATATATTGACAGCGACAGGGCTAGTTAGAGATGCTGAGAGTAGCGGGCTCTGCGTCATCTTTGCACCTGTGTATATCAGCCCCATTGAGTGTCATTTCTAAGCTCTCCATTTAATTCTATATATTGACAGCGACAGGGCTAGTTAGAGATGCTGAGAGTAGCGGGCTCTGCGTCATCTTTGCACCTGTGTATATCAGCCCCATTGAGTGTCATTTCTAAGCTCTCCATTTAATTCTATATATTGACAGCGACAGGGCTAGTTAGAGATGCTGAGAGTAGCGGCTCTGCGTCATCTTTGCACCTGTGTATATCAGCCCCATTGAGTGTCATTTCTAAGCTCTCCATTTAATTCTATATATTGACAGCGACAGGGCTAGTTAGAGATGCTGAGAGTAGCGGGCTCTGCGTCATCTTTGCACCTGTGTATATCAGCCCCATTGAGTGTCATTTCTAAGCTCTCCATTTAATTCTATATATTGACAGCGACAGGGCTAGTTAGAGATGCTGAGAGTAGCGGGCTCTGCGTCATCTTTGCACCTGTGTATATCAGCCCCATTGAGTGTCATTTCTAAGCTCTCCATTTAATTCTATATATTGACAGCGACAGGGCTAGTTAGAGATGCTGAGAGTAGCGGGCTCTGCGTCATCTTTGCACCTGTGTATATCAGCCCCATTGAGTGTCATTTCTAAGCTCTCCATTTAATTCTATATATTGACAGCGACAGGGCTAGTTAGAGATGCTGAGAGTAGCGGGCTCTGCGTCATCTTTGCACCTGTGTATATCAGCCCCATTGAGTGTCATTTCTAAGCTCTCCATTTAATTCTATATATTGACAGCGACAGGGCTAGTTAGAGATGCTGAGAGTAGCGGGCTCTGCGTCATCTTTGCACCTGTGTATATCAGCCCCATTGAGTGTCATTTCTAAGCTCTCCATTTAATTCTATATATTGACAGCGACAGGGCTAGTTAGAGATGCTGAGAGTAGCGGGCTCTGCGTCATCTTTGCACCTGTGTATATCAGCCCCATTGAGTGTCATTTCTAAGCTCTCCATTTAATTCTATATATTGACAGCGACAGGGCTAGTTAGAGATGCTGAGAGTAGCGGGCTCTGCGTCATCTTTGCACCTGTGTATATCAGCCCCATTGAGTGTCATTTCTAAGCTCTCCATTTAATTCTATATATTGACAGCGACAGGGCTAGTTAGAGATGCTGAGAGTAGCGGGCTCTGCGTCATCTTTGCACCTGTGTATATCAGCCCCATTGAGTGTCATTTCTAAGCTCTCCATTTAATTCTATATATTGACAGCGACAGGGCTAGTTAGAGATGCTGAGAGTAGCGGGCTCTGCGTCATCTTTGCACCTGTGTATATCAGCCCCATTGAGTGTCATTTCTAAGCTCTCCATTTAATTCTATATATTGACAGCGACAGGGCTAGTTAGAGATGCTGAGAGTAGCGGGCTCTGCGTCATCTTTGCACCTGTGTATATCAGCCCCATTGAGTGTCATTTCTAAGCTCTCCATTTAATTCTATATATTGACAGCGACAGGGCTAGTTAGAGATGCTGAGAGTAGCGGGCTCTGCGTCATCTTTGCACCTGTGTATATCAGCCCCATTGAGTGTCATTTCTAAGCTCTCCATTTAATTCTATATATTGACAGCGACAGGGCTAGTTAGAGATGCTGAGAGTAGCGGGCTCTGCGTCATCTTTGCACCTGTGTATATCAGCCCCATTGAGTGTCATTTCTAAGCTCTCCATTTAATTCTATATATTGACAGCGACAGGGCTAGTTAGAGATGCTGAGAGTAGCGGGCTCTGCGTCATCTTTGCACCTGTGTATATCAGCCCCATTGAGTGTCATTTCTAAGCTCTCCATTTAATTCTATATATTGACAGCGACAGGGCTAGTTAGAGATGCTGAGAGTAGCGGGCTCTGCGTCATCTTTGCACCTGTGTATATCAGCCCCATTGAGTGTCATTTCTAAGCTCTCCATTTAATTCTATATATTGACAGCGACAGGGCTAGTTAGAGATGCTGAGAGTAGCGGGCTCTGCGTCATCTTTGCACCTGTGTATATCAGCCCCATTGAGTGTCATTTCTAAGCTCTCCATTTAATTCTATATATTGACAGCGACAGGGCTAGTTAGAGATGCTGAGAGTAGCGGGCTCTGCGTCATCTTTGCACCTGTGTATATCAGCCCATTGAGTGTCATTTCTAAGCTCTCCATTTAATTCTATATATTGACAGCGACAGGGCTAGTTAGAGATGCTGAGAGTAGCGGGCTCTGCGTCATCTTTGCACCTGTGTATATCAGCCCCATTGAGTGTCATTTCTAAGCTCTCCATTTAATTCTATATATTGACAGCGACAGGGCTAGTTAGAGATGCTGAGAGTAGCGGGCTCTGCGTCATCTTTGCACCTGTGTATATCAGCCCCATTGAGTGTCATTTCTAAGCTCTCCATTTAATTCTATATATTGACAGCGACAGGGCTAGTTAGAGATGCTGAGAGTAGCGGGCTCTGCGTCATCTTTGCACCTGTGTATATCAGCCCCATTGAGTGTCATTTCTAAGCTCTCCATTTAATTCTATATATTGACAGCGACAGGGCTAGTTAGAGATGCTGAGAGTAGCGGGCTCTGCGTCATCTTTGCACCTGTGTATATCAGCCCCATTGAGTGTCATTTCTAAGCTCTCCATTTAATTCTATATATTGACAGCGACAGGGCTAGTTAGAGATGCTGAGAGTAGCGGGCTCTGCGTCATCTTTGCACCTGTGTATATCAGCCCCATTGAGTGTCATTTCTAAGCTCTCCATTTAATTCTATATATTGACAGCGCCGCTATAGTTTAAATCCATGTTTGAATTTACTGCGCTCGTACATTTTAACTTATACTTGATATTGACAGGTTAGCTCAGAAATATTTCGCCAGCTTCTTTAGTAATGGCTTTTTATCAAAATACAATTGGGCTTTGCTTTTACTTTTGGTTTGGTCACCTGCTGTGAGCGTTCCACTTTTTATCTATATATTGTTTTGTATTATGCACAGCGGTTTGTTTGGAGGTGTGTTTCGCGCTTTTCTCGATCTTTCCACTGTAGCTGGATTTTGAGTAAAGATAAGAATCGCAGTTCTCACGATTGCTTAAAAGCAAATACGTGCTCTGGGTATGCTCAAGATTGCGCAATGCTCGGTGACAGTGATGGGTGGTTCATGGTGGAAGACACCTATCTAAGCAAATTTGTTGCACCAAACTTATGATTGCGCCATTATCGTAAAGAATAGTGTCAAGCAGTTCCAAATATGTAAAATTGTAAACTTTATTTAGTCACCAAAGAGAAATTTTATCTACTCTTTGATTTGTTGATGACTGACTTCATCCTAATTTTTGAGCATATACGTCTTTTTCTTGCATATTTAATCTATTTCTCGAATTTCTATTTTGCATCATTCATTTAATTCCTATCCAATTCATTGTGTGTCATTTATTTTTTATCCACTGCCCACTGTATATTGACAGCAGCGGATCTCACAGAGCTACTCAATGAATTGAAAATGCAGAAATAACTGAGTATTCGAAACCCAAACTGGATTAGGGTCGATCAGTGAGTCTGGCTGTGAGGCTGTGAATGAGGCAGTGAATGAGGCTGTGAATGAGGCTGTGAATGTGAGTGGGGCATATTGTACCTAATGTATGTTTCATGCTGGTTAATGCGCATGTTTCATTTTGAATCAAAGTAATTTGGTGTCAAAATGAGTCACTACTGAAATGAAGCAGTCCACCCCTTTGAGTCTAAAAGCATAGTGGATTTGACACGTACTATGAACGTGAAATATTTTGACCACCCCATTCCGAACCAATGAAAATTAGAGTGAACTTGTTGATGTCAAACTGCCGCTTCATATAAAATGGGACTTCAGTTGGCCTTTCAAAAAGCCAGATTTCTATTTGTCAATTAATTTCATTTTTTCAATAAATTAACCCAAATGTCCAAACAATTGGAGTTCATAAAACAGCTGATAAGCCGCAAAGGCAAATGCTATGACGTCGCTAAGCGGCAAAAGTCGTTTGAGAAAGAGCTCGCCGCGTCTGATCGATTCCAGTTAATGGTAAGTGAAGGTGAAGAGCAATATTTTTACCAATAACTGCCCTGTCTCTACCATTCTACCCTGTCTCTACCATTCTACCCTGTCTCTACCATTCTACCCTGTCTCTACCATTCTACCCTGTCTCTACCATTCTACCCTGTCTCTACCATTCTGCCCTGTCTCTACCATTCTACCCTGTCTCTACCATTCTGCCCTGTCTCTACCATTCTACCCTGTCTCTACCATTCTGCCCTGTCTCTACCATTCTGCCCTTTCTCTACCATTCTGCCCTGTCTCTACCATTCTGCCCTGTCTCTACCATTCTGCCCTGTCTCTACCATTCTGCCCTGTCTCTACCATTCTGCCCTGTCTCTACCATACTGCCCTGTTTCTACCATACTGCCCTGTCTCTACCATTCTGCCCTGTCTCTACCATTCTGCCCTGTCTCTACCATTCTGCCCTGTCTCTACCATTCTGCCCTGTCTCTACCATTCTGCCCTGTCTCTACCATTCTGCCCTGTGTCTACCATACTGCCCTGTTTCTACCATACTGCCCTGTCTCTACCATTCTACCCTGTCTCTACCATTCTACCATGTCTCTACCATTCTACCCTGTCTCTACCATTCTGCCCTGTCTCTACCATTCTACCCTGTCTCTACCATTCTGCCCTGTCTCTACCATTCTACCCTGTCTCTACCATTCTGCCCTGTCTCTACCATTCTGCCCTGTCTCTACCATTCTGCCCTGTCTCTACCATTCTGCCCTGTCTCTACCATTCTGCCCTGTCTCTACCATTCTGCCCTGTCTCTACCATACTGCCCTGTCTCTACCATACTGCCCTGTCTCTACCATTCTGCCCTGTCTCTACCATTCTGCCCTTTCTCTACCAATAACTGCCCTGTCTCTACCATTCTGCCCTGTCTCTACCATTCTACCCTGTCTCTACCATTCTGCCCTGTCTCTACCATTCTACCCTGTCTCTACCATTCTGCCCTGTCTCTACCATTCTGCCCTGTCTCTACCATTCTGCCCTGTCTCTACCATTCTGCCCTGTCTCTACCATTCTGCCCTGTCTCTACCATACTGCCCTGTTTCTACCATACTGCCCTGTCTCTACCATTCTGCCCTGTCTCTACCATTCTGCCCTGTCTCTACCATTCTGCCCTGTCTCTACCATACTGCCCTGTCTCTACCATACTGCCCTGTCTCTACCATTCTGCCCTGTCTCTACCATTCTGCCCTTTCTCTACCAATAACTGCCCTGTCTCTACCATTCTGCCCTGTCTCTACCAATAACTGCCCTGTCTCTACCATTCTGCCCTGTCTCTACCATTCTGCCCTGTCTCTACCATTCTGCCCTGTCTCTACCATTCTGCCCTGTCTCTACCAATAACTGCCCTGTCTCTACCATTCTGCCCTGTCTCTACCATTCTGCCCTGTCTCTACCATTCTGCCCTTTCTCTACCAATAACTGCCCTGTCTCTACCATTCTGCCCTGTCTCTACCAATAACTGCCCTGTCTCTACCATTCTGCCCTGTCTCTACCATTCTGCCCTGTCTCTACCATTCTGCCCTGTCTCTACCATTCTGCCCTGTCTCTACCAATAACTGCCCTGTCTCTACCATTCTGCCCTGTCTCTACCATTCTGCCCTGTCTCTACCATTCTGCCCTGTCTCTACCATACTGCCCTGTCTCTACCATTCTGCCCTGTCTCTACCATTCTGCCCTGTCTCTACCAATAACTGCAATTTCTCTACTCAGACCGATGCGTCACAGCCCGGATCAGCTGAGCAGCCGCCCACCGCAGCCCAGCAGCCGCCCGGCCCAGCTGAGCGGCCCAAGTCGCATGCCGGCAGGAGTACATTTGCCCATTCGGTGACTGCCTACCAATGCACTATTTCAACATGCTAATATAACTATTTTCTAACATGTGAAACATGTAAAGATAATATAATATTTGAAAACTTATTAATTATAACTAAAATTCGTATGCACATAAAATATAATTATAAAATTTGCAAGTAAATAATATATATAACTAAAATAGCTGGACTTGTGTCTAATGCGATTTATTTGAAACCCTTTGGAGCTGCGATCGAATTATTTTCGCATTTCTACTATTAGTAGCATGTAATGCAAAATTTATAGTTTTTTGCGAAACTTTTATGTGTCATATTTCGAAATATTCTGGTCGGATATATTTTTTTGGAGTGTCATATCTGTGATGTGGCCTGTCGGGTATCCCCTACGATGTGCGTCATTTCTTTGTTTTGGGTCATCACTGATAACATAGGGTCACAGGGAAAAGTGTTACAGTAACGAGTGTACAGAGGTTTACTGGAGGCATCTGGACGCAGGTGACAACGATAGTCCGCTAAATGACTGATTGGCGCACTCTGCGTTGGCCATCCAGATCACCGGATATGAACTCGATTGAGCACGTGTGGGATTTCCTGAAGCGCACGATTCGGTGCAACAATCTCTATCCCCCTAGAACATGGTACAGCTGCGCAATGCGCTTTCAATCGCGTGGCAACAGCTTCCACAAGACTTTCTGCGGCGCCTTGTTCGGGAATGTCTCGACGAGTGAGCGGTCTGTTGGTTGCTCGTGGTTTCTATCTATACCTGTTACTGACTGTGCTTTAGACACGTACACAGCGTGGAAATGGGCATGGACTTGTTTCGCTGTTCATTCTTTGTTGCCTTATTTTGATTGTCTATGGCCCAAACATAGTTAAAAACCTTTCAATCCCTAATCGTTCAGCTAGTGTAGCCTTTTGTGCAGTACGTGGACACTTTTCAATGTTGCTGAGTGTATTTACATACATGGAAATTCAAATGCGGCATTAAATTCTTTTGAAAAATAAACATATTAAACTAATGGCTTTGAGTTTATGTAGTAACTACCAGAAATTATTAACTTTAACTTAAAACTTAAACTTTCAAAGAAGCCAGTATTCAGAAGAAATACTGAAGTAAAAATGCCTAACATATCGTTAATCCTCACTGACCAAGAAAGAGAATTTTCTTAACAAGTTGAGAACGCATCGATGGACTGATCATATTTTGGCGCCGAACTGTATGAAGGAGCTTTATTCGCGTGTATTTCTCGGCGACCATCTTTAGAATTCCGTATCGGTGATTTTCATCAATCGCTGCCTCGCAGCAGATATTTTGGAAGACACAAGTAGAAATTGCAGCTCTAACCGTTGCTGCAACAGAGCCTCGATTCTAATGCAACCAAGAGCAACGTTGGAGTGACTCCTAAAAGTCTGCTCGAACATACGGCACAGGCGACACAGCTCTTCTGACGGATGACAAAGGCCACCCCGATCTTTTAGCTGCAGAAGTGGAGTAGAACTCTCTTCGCTGACCAGGGCTTCGCGACATGTCTGACAACTCAGTCGGGGCAACAGCTGACGAGCGATGTAGCCACTAATGCAATCGACTACACCTGCACCAATTAAGGACAAGCTTCTCATCTGGCTGGTCTCAGGTAAATCAAGCCTCTCCTCACTGATGCAGTTGGAACCCTGGGAAACGGGTGACTTAACATTCAGTGACTGACAGCCTGACAGCTCCCTCATGAACATTCAGTGACTGACAGCCTGACAGCTCCCTCATGAACATTCAGTGACTGACAGCCTGATAGCTCGTAAGCATCAGCTACAATTCCGTTATTTTATCTAGTGCCATCATCTATTTATCTATCTAAAGAAATCTATTTTATTATATCGGTAAAAATTCAATAGAAAATTATAAAATGCTTCGATTTGTATAAGTCAATCGGTAAACTTGCTTTGGTAAAATTTCAGCATCTTTGTTCAGCTTAAGTTAAAAAAATTGTAAAAATTCGTGTATGAATATTTTGAATACATTACGAGCGTATGTTGCTCTTAGTACCACAAGTCTAAACACAATTTTTGATGTTTTGGACCTACAAAACAAATTTTATTAATTTCATTCTTGGCTTCGTACCTGCAAAATCCGTAATGTAAATCAACCTGCCCACCATCTGACGGTTGGCAGAGGATCTCGGACTGCAGGACCGCCACTGACTCACCTGTATTGGCGCCACTGACTCATCTGTATTGGCACCACTGACTCATCTGTATTGGCGCCACTGACTCATCTGTATTGGCGCCACTGACTCATCTGTATTGGCGCCACTGACTCATCTGTATTGGCGCCACTGACTCATCTGTATTGGCGCCACTGACTCATCTGTATTGGCGCCACTGACTCATCTGTATTGGCGCCACTGACTCATCTGTATTGGCGCCACTGACTCATCTGTATTGGCGCCACTGACTCATCTTTATTGGCGCCACTGACTCATCTGTATTGGCGCCACTGACTCATCTGTATTGGCGCCACTGACTCATCTGTATTGGCGCCACTGACTCATGTTTGGAAAATACGTACATTCTGTCAGCTGCCTGCATCTGCTCAGACATAAACCAACCGAAATCCTTTGAGTGCTCGACTCATTCAGAATTCTGAGCTCTCTTCACTTTGACGGATTCGAAACTCCGCCTGAACTCGTGTGGAAAAGTGCAGTCCCTGAAAACCATGGATCCCATTTTGTTTGGAGCCTCAGCAACTCCAGCTTCATTTGAAAACCCACAGATTCGGCCAATTGAACAAATGCGAACCTTGAACAGAAATGAGCAGTGCACAGAAGTGAAAAAATATTCAACATATTTGTAAGCACTGAATAGTCGGAGATACTCATTAGATGCGAACTTATCTGGTCCATCTGATCTGTCAATCACGCATTTATTGCAGTTAAATGTTAGTGGCCACCTTTGACGATTTCCGGACAAGTCTGGAATGGTCGATGGTTCTAAATAGCGTTCGCACTCTCGTTGCACAAACAGGTGAGTTGGCAGTTTGAAATGAAAACAGCCCCAGTCTGGGGTGCCGCAGCTTTCCTCGCGATAGCAACTGGTAAATTCACCGGCTGTCGGTGCCTTTGATTTCTAGATCTCCTTGATACAGATTTAGCCTGAGAAAGTTCCATTTAGTGTCACCGCTGCTTCAGTACAGCAATCAGTACAGTTATTCGGGGACTGCGCTAATGCCATCAGCATTTGATGCGCAGTATTATGGTGACAGTAATCTTCGCAAAGTTCCACCTTTGGTGCCAGAACAAAAATCGGTCTGTCAGAAACTGCAGTCGAAATTTCTCCGGTCCGGTTTCACAGTTTTGCCAAAATAACTTCCCAACCCTGTTAGTCTAAACTAAACCAGATACCAAGTTTTACTTTTAGCTTTTCTGAAAGTCATGCAAACAGACTGCTGGGCATGGGGGGCGCGGCTGACAGATTTGAATTCTGGCTGGCTGCTTGCGTTTTTATCGATGAGTGATCTAGGGGTATCTATGGTTAATCTAGGGGATCTCTATGGCTAATCTAGGGGATCTCTATGGGTAATCTAGGGGTATCTATGGCTAATCTAGGGTATCTATGGGTAATCTAGGGGTATTTACGGGTAATCTAGGAGTATTTATGGGTTATCTAGGGGTATTTATGGGTAATCTAGGGGTATTTATGGGTAATCTAGGGGTATTTATCGGTAATCTAGGGGTATTTATGGGTAATCTAGGGGTATTTATGGGTAATCTAGGGGTATTTATGGGTAATCTAGGGGTATTTATGGGTAATCTAGGGGTATTTATGGGTAATCTAGGGGTATTTATGGGTAATCTAGGGGTATTTATGGGTAATCTAGGGGTATTTATGGGTAATCTTGGGCTATCTATGGTTAATCTAGGGGTATCTATGGGATATCTATAGTTACTCTAAAGGATATCTATGGATCTATGGCTAATCTAGGGGATTTCTATTGGCAATCTAAGGGATATCTATGGCTAATCCATTGGATATCTATGGCTACTCTAGGCCAATGCCGGTAATTCATAAATAATTAGTTCCCTCACAAACCGCTCTCCCAGGTGCCCCTACTGCCGAAGGGAACGAGTCCGGAATGTACCGCGGTGCCAAGCAGGCCCATTGCCTTGGTTCTCCCTGTCTGTCTGTCGGCTTAGGGTGGTTAGTTTTCATCCTGCATCTATACTAGGGTCGCGCGCCTCGTCGCCTCATCGCTAGAGCTGTTTTTGCTGAAATACCAAGCCTACATAGCATTGTAAAGGCTCAATTAATTGCGAATGAAAAAAAGCTTAGGCTTCCACTTAGCCTTGCGTGCTATTATATATTGTGGTTGATCGATATGCAATACGATGTACATAATGCTAGAAGGGCCAAAGCTCAAGCCGATTGGCTGCAGAGGAGAGAAGAACTGAATGGGGTAGGGGTTTGAATATTGCAAGGGCCGAAGGGTTAAGTTGGCTGGTGGGAGGGATAGTACATTGAACAGCGGGGCTGACAAGAGCGCGCAGCGCACGGGGACGGCTCACATCCTTCCCCGAGCGGATTAAAACAGGAATTAAAAACGCATTGGATGGCAGCTGTCAGCGCGCGAGCATTTGCGGAAAGCAGACTGATGGATAGGCATAAAATCGGTATGTGGGTTATTGAAATATTTTTTACGGAATAAACAATTGGGCGAAAGCAAATTATAAAAGAGATAAAAATAATTGCATTAGCCGCATGGCGGATCATTCCCCCCACCACAAAAGCGCGATCAGCCAGTAGCAGTTAAAAAAAGATGATGAGTACATAAACGCTGTCTATGAAGTAAATGAGTAAAGGCATGCAAAAGTCACTTTGTCACCTAGTATAAGTCAAGTCAGTTAATCATTTAAAAAATTCAGCGAACCGATCAGATATTTAGATTCCTTGGTTGACCTTTGCACGCGCGTGGATGCGCGCGCTGGGCGATCGCCTCCGGTGGTTGCTCGCCGCAGTCTGGCGTCTGTGGGGCCGGCCGCGGGGGCGTGAACGGTGGCGGTTGTGGACTTTGCACCGTAAGCCGCTTTAGATCCGTGATGTGGCGCATGCAGGACTCGCGTCCTCTGTGCAGCACGAGCGAGTCTCCCTGCACTTTCGCGACGACCCAGGCCTCTGGTTCGAAGGGTGTTTCTCCTTTCGTGGCCGGTCTCCGTCGTCGCAGCACCAGGTCGCCGGACTTGATGCTGTGGCTGGCGGCTCTCCTGCGGCTGTCTGCGTTGCGCGTCATTCGTTGCTTAGCGGCGTTGTCACGAGCTCTGACTGCCGCTAGGTTCCGTGGCTGCTGGCTGCGCTGCTGCACGCTGGGAATGCAGTCCTGCACTTGTCGTTGAAACATGAGCTCCGCGGGCGTCGCCCCGGTGCTTGTGTGCGGCGTGTTCCGGTATGCCTCCAGCCAGTCCTGTAGGGCGGCCCGCCAGTCGGACGACTCAATACTCGCGATGCGCACGATTTTGTTGATGGAGCGGTTGACGCGTTCCGTGACCCGTTGGCCGCTGGGTGGTATGGAGTGATGAGGCGGTGCTGCACGCCATTGCTGCTGAGAAACTCCTTGAAGGCTTGCGAGCTAAACGGCGGTCCATTGTCGGAAACGAGTTGAGCTGGTCTGCCGAATGTGGCGAACAGGCTCCGCAGCTGCTTGGTAACGGACTCGGCTGTCATGGACGACATGCTGATGACGATCGGGTATCGGGAGAAGTGATCTACTAGGACGAGAAGATGTCGGTTGTGCACCGGCCCGGTGGAGTCGATGCCCAGTGTGTGCCAGGCGTAGGGTGGCAGCGGCGTTGCCTGATGTGCTGCTGGGATTTCGGCTTGATGGCTCGCAGCTTGGCAGGGAAGGCAGGTGTTGCACATCCGCTGTGCTTGCCCCGCCATGCCCGGCCACCAGACCTTCGCTGACAGTCTGGCTTGCGTCTTCTTTTCTCCCTGGTGTCCTTGGTGAGCGAGCCGCAGCACAGTCTGCTGGAGTGCCTCGGGAACGACTATCCGCTGGCCTCTCAGCAGAATCCCATCCGTCACGGAGAGCTCCTGCCTGACTGCGTGCAGGGATCGCAGCGCTGCGTCTCGGATGTCCCAGTCGCTACCGCGAAGTGCCGATACAGCTGCTTGGAGCACTCCGTCTGTTGCTGTTGCGTCTTTAATCTGCTGCAGCGACAGCCCTTTTGGGGTCGCCTCCTTGGTGATGCTGTTGATGTAGCGGTAATCGCGGAGTTCGCTGACGCTGGCTGCCTCCATAGACGAGCAAGGCTGCCGGCTGAGAACGTCGCTCGGATTAGTCGCGCCTGGCCTGTACATTGTTTCGAAAATCAGGTCCTGAATGCTCAGCGCCATCCTTTCGATCCTTGGTGGTGGACGCGATCGTGGCTTGAAGAGGTGCACCAGCGGCTTGTGATCCGTAACGACACGAAAGCCCGGTGATCCGCTGAGGTAGTGGCGGAAGCGAACGCAGCCGAATTTGACGGCGAGGGCTTCCCTCTCCGTTTGAGAATAGCGGGTCTCGACGGCTGTTAGGGCGCGACTTGCGTAGGCGATGGGCCTGAGACTGCAGTCCGGCTGCTGCTGGCTGAGGATTGGTCCGAGTCCTGTGGGGCTGGCGTCAACGATCACCTCGGTTGGTCTTTGCTTATCGAAAATGGCCAGCGTGCCACTCGCAGAGATTGAGTTTTTTATGGCGTTGAAGGCTGTTTCTTCGACTTCTCCCCACGTCCACGCGGCTTCTTTTTTTGTCAAGTTTCGAAGAGGCTTGGCTGTGTCTGCTAGGGCTGGAATGAATCGGCTGACGAATGCCACTAGGCCGAGAAAGGATCTGACCTCGGATGCGTTCTTCGGTGCTCGAAATGCTTACTTTCGAGTGCTTACTTTCTCCTCTGTCGGCTGGATGCCTTTTTCGGATAGGCGCATTGCGAGGAACGTGGCTTCCTTGACTGCGAATTTGCATTTCGCCGGATTTAGGGTAATGCTGTGGGCTTCGAGCCTCTGTAGCGTTGCTGCCAGTCGCTGATTGTGCTCGCTAATGCTTCTCGCATAGACGATGATGTCATCATGTACCCAGCGGACTCCTGGCAGGCCGCCGAGTACACTGCTCATAACTCGTTGCAGGATCTCAGAAGCCGATGTAAAGCCCATGCACAGGCGTGTCAGTCTCATGAGACCTTTTGGTGTAGAGAAGGTCAGCAGGTGTCGCGACTCTTCCCGGACGCGGATCTGGTGGAATGCTTTATTAATGTCCAGTTCGGAGAAGTATCGTGCCCCAGCCATTTCGTCGGTGACTTCTTCGAAAGTCGGTATGGGCTGTTTCTCCGGCACGACGAATTTGTTGACGTCCCGCAGGTCCTGAGTGATGCGCACTTGCCCAGGCTGTTGCTTGGGAACCACAACGATTCGGGCCACCCATTCGGATGGGCCCGTCACTCTCTCGATGATTCCTGCCTGGAGTTGTTCGTCCAGCTCGCGCTGCGCTGCCTCTCTCAAGTGCACGGGGATGCGGCTTAGTGGGTGGCAAACTGGAACCGCTCCCTCTCGTAGTTCGATTCCGACATCGATGCCTTTGACACATCCGATGCCTTCAAATCTCTGCCGGTAGGTTCCGAGGATGCTGCTGAGGCGCCCCGGCTCCGATAGCGTCTGGTCGTCTGCCTCCGTGACCGCCGCCGCTAGGGCAGCGTTGAGTGGCTCTGAAAGTTTGCCCTCGTCCTTTAAGTTGCAGATGGTGGCGTTGCTCGGTCCGACGCGAAGGATTCCCAGCTTATCGCTGGTCTGTCGGGCTACGATCGTCGTGCCGGTCTCCTTTACGATGACGTAGTCAATGCTGGCCCTGACGTCGTAGACGGCTGTCTGGAACGTGGCCTTGCCTAGCGTGGTTAGCGGATTGCTCGAACCGAACGGGAAAACTCGATTCTTTGACTCACGGAGCTTGGTTGCGTCGCCTCCTACCGCCTCGAACGTCTTTGAGTCCATTAGGTTGCAGCTGACGCCGCTGTCGATCAGCAGGTCAGTGGCCGTCGATGTACGCCTTGACGAGCGGCAGTCGATTTCTCTGTGGCGTCAGGCAGAAAACCTCACAGCTGCTGTCGCTGTCCTGCTGCTCACTCTGCTGTTCCCCGGCGATGACGTGCACTTTCCTGGCGCTTATGGGTTTCGACAGGCAAGCCTTGGCAAGGTGTCCGACCTTATTGCAGTTTCGGCAGGTTTTTCCTTTGGCCGCATCGCAGGTCCGATGGCCTGGCTCCCCGCACCGGATGCACTTGTTTCTAGGTCGGTCCTGCTGCTCCTGTCGCCTTGGCTTCTCGAACCGGCGGATCGCGTTCACCGATTCGTTCTTTCGGGCTTCTATGACAGCGGATTGGAGATCAGCAGCTTCGAACGCTCTGGCTTGCTGCAGGGCTTCGCTGAGTCCGATGTTCGGCGTCTGCAGGAGCCTGCGGCGCAGCTGATCCGACTGGCAGCCGGCGACGATTTGATCTCGGATGATCGGATCACGTTGGGCCTCGAATTCGCAGCCCTCTGCTGCCTTGAACAGGCGCTGAACCCATGCGTTGATAGACTCGCCCGGCTGCTGCGTGCAGTGCCTGAATTCGTAACGCACGAACACGGGATTGTGCCGGCTGCTGAAGTGTCTCTTCAGGGCGTCCAGGAGCTCGTCAAGAGTCCTGCCGGGATCCGCAAGTTCTGCGTAGGCTTCGGCGACTTGCTTGCCGCCGACGTAGAGCAGAATTTCGTGCTGTTGAGTAGGGTCCTCAATGCCGCTTGCAGTGACGAAGCACTTGAGACGGTTGGCCCATTCTGCCCACCTTGCCGATAGGTTATGTGGCTCTTTCTGTGTATCAAAAGGCTCCGGCGGTGGCAGTTGCAAAGGTACTGACATACTGCTAGCGATGCCACTGTAAAGGCTCAATTAATTGCGAATGGAAAAAAGGTATGCCTTGCGTGCTATTATATATTGTGGTTGATCGATATGCAATACGATGTACATAATGCTAGAAGGGCCAAAGCTCAAGCCGATTGGCTGCAGAGGAGAGAAGAACTGAATGGGGTGGGGGTTTGAATATTGCAAGGGCCGAAGGGTTAAGTTGGCTGGTGGGAGGGATAGTAGATTGAACAGCGGGGCTGACAAGAGCGCGCAGCGCACGGGGACGGCTCACAAGCATAACATAACTAACATAAATAAATCAGAACAGTCAGAGTAGACCTAGGCCTACGGCTTGAAAGCAAGTGGGTTAGGGCCGACTGGTCCCTCTCGGAACACAGCAGAGAATCTGTACTAATTTTTTGTTCCTCATAAAGTTCAAATGAACTGGGCTGCTTATGCTTGTCTGTCTGTCTGTCTGTCTGTCTGTCTGTCTGTCTGTCTGTCTGTCTGTCTGTCAGAGTGTCTGTCTGTGTCTGTCTGTCTGTCTGTCTGTCTGTCTGTCAGAGTGTCTGTCTGTCTGTCTGTCTGTCTGTTTGTCTGTCTGTCTGTCTGTCTGTCTGTCTGTCTGTCTGTCTGTCTGTCTGTCTGTCTGTCTGTCTGTCTGTCTGTCTGTCTGTCTGACTGACTGACAGCTGCTGCTGTGACAGCAGACATGAGACGCACTGGTGACTGACAGCTGCTGCTCTGACAGCAGACAGGAGAAGCACTGGTGACTGACAGCTGCTGCTCTGACAGCAGACATGAGACGCACTGGTGACTGACAGCTGCTGCTCTGACAGCAGACAGGAGAAGCACTGGTGACTGACAGCTGCTGCTCTGACAGAAGACAGGAGAAGCACCGGTGACTGCCAAATTATCAAAAACGTTATCTAAGGTAAGCCCGATGTTTTCACTTTAAGTAAGCATCTCAGCTCTCCCTTTCCCTCTTTTTTCTTTGACACATCCGGTCTTCCCCTACCTCCCGCTCCCTCACTTCTCTATGAGTTCAGCTGCAGGGATGGCACCGAAAATTATCCCTCTCCTCTTTTCTCCCTCCCCTCTCTCCCCTTCCCTACTCTCTCTCCCCTCTTTCTCATTCCCCTCCTTATTCCTTCTTTATTCTATTCTCTGTTTCTCTGTTTCTTTTCACAGATCACAGAACGCTCCACTTCAATTACCAATGGGTCAATACCTCAGCTCACATCAAGCTGTCACCACCAGCTACATCACCGCACTCAGAACTCATCTGCTGCTTCGACCACGACAAACAGCCAAAATCCGCTTTTGCACACAAAATGCTCCACTTGGCTGCACGATATGGTCAGCTACAAGTCATCACGTTTATTCTGCAGACAGTCGCTGACTAAACTAAAATAGATGATTCCTGCATCCAAACTGCCCATCTGCTGCAAGAAATGGTCACCTAAAAGTCGTTAAGTTCCTCATCTCGTGCTTCTCAAGTCCGGATCAGAGTGAGAAATAAAATTTATTATGTTACAACGTTTACTCTAACCAAGTCCCTACTTGCTGTAAGCATTGAATTATAAGGGCCACAATTCATATTATCCAATTGACAAGAGATAACCAAGAGATAAGAGATGACAGACTGGACTGCTGATGTAGCGACCTGGGTTCGAATCTGAGTAGCGTAAAATAAATATCTTTATTAAGAAGTCTTATTAACACAAAACTGCTAAACATAAAAGAGGCACCATGTCAAGCATAAGAGGCACCATGTAAAACATAAAAGAGGCACCATGTCAAAAATAACAGAAGCGACCTGTAAAACATCAAAGAAGCGTCATGTCAAACATAAAAGAGGCACCATGTCCAGCATAAAAGAGGCACCATGTCAAACATAAAAGAGGCACCATGTCAAACATAACAGAAGCGACCTGTAAAACATCAAAGAAGCGTGATGTCAAACATAAAAGAGGCGCCATGTCTATGTCAATTCAATATGGAATTTATCTATAACTTGTTTATGTAGCGCACAGTCAATTAAAAGATAGAAAAAAGAGAGTAGGGGTTTCTAAGCTTCACTGCCGGACACTGCTGAAGCGGTGTCCATGCAGTAAGTGTGGAACAGACAAACGGGAGGATGGGGCGCTTCGGTCACTTGACAACCGTTTGTTTCCCAACTCTTAGGGGGTAGCAGATTCCATAATTCAAGAGCCGCATCCAGAGCTCAGTTCCGTCGCAGGATATCTCGCATCACGTTAAAGAGCCACCATGTCGAACATTAAAGAGCCACCATGCCAAACATAAAGAGCCGCCATGTCGAACATAAAAGAGCCACCATGCCAAACATAAAATAGCCACCATGTCGAACATTAAAGAGCCACCATATCGAACATTAAAGAGCCACCAAGTAAAACTTAAGAGCTACCATGTCAAACATTAAAGACCTACCATGTCAAAGATAAAAGAGGCATCATGTCAAACATGAAAGAGCCACCAAGTCAAACATAAAAGAGCTACCATGTCAAACAATAAAGAGCCACCATGCCAAACATAAAAGAGCCACCATATCGAACATTAAAGAGCCACCAAGTCAAACATAAGAGCTACCATGTCAAACAATAAAGACCTACCATCTCAAACATAAAAGAGGCATCATGTCAAACATTAAAGAGCCACCATATCGAACATTAAAGAGCCACCAAGTCAAACATAAGAGCTACCATGTCAAACAATAAAGACCTACCATCTCAAACATAAAAGAGGCATCATGTCAAACATTAAAGAGCCACCATATCGAACATTAAAGAACCACCGAGTCAAACATAAAAGAGCTACCATGTCAAACAATAAAGAGCCACCATGCCAAACATAAAAGAGCCACCATATCGAACATTAAAGAGCCACCAACTCAAACATAAGAGCTATCATGTCAAACATAAAAGAGCCATCATGTCAAACATTAAAGAGCCACCGTACCAAACAGAAAAAAACCACCATGTCGATCATAAAAGAGCCACCATGTAAAACCATGTAAACTATGTAAAACATATTTATGTAAAACACCATGTAAAACATATAGGCGACTCCATGTCCAACATTAAACAGCCACCATGTCAAAGATTTAAGAGCAACCATGTCAAACGTTAAAGAGCCACCATGTCGAACATTAAAGAGCCACCATGCTAAACATAAAAGAGCCGCCATGTCGAACATAAAAGAGCCACCATATCGAACATTAAAGAGCCACCAACTCAAACATAAGAGCTACCATGTCAAACAATACAGACCTACCATGTCAAACATATAAGAGCTATCATGTCAAACATAAAAGAGCCATCATGTCAAACATTAAAGAGCCACCGTACCAAACAGAAAAAAACCACCATGTCGATCATAAAAGAGCCACCATGTAAAACCATGTAAACTATGTAAAACATATTTATGTAAAACACCATGTAAAACATATAGGCGACTCCATGTCCAACATTAAACAGCCACCATGTCAAAGATTTAAGAGCAACCATGTCAAACGTTAAAGAGCCACCATGTCGAACATTAAAGAGCCACCATGCTAAACATAAAAGAGCCGCCATGTCGAACATAAAAGAGCCACCATGCCAAACATAAAATTGCCACCATGTCGAACATTAAAGAGCCACCATATCGAACATTCAAGAGTCACCGTGTCAAACGTTAAAGAGCCACCATGTCGAACATTAAATAGCCACCAAGTCGCACATAAAAGAGCTACCATGTCAAACAATAAAGACCTACCATGTCAAACATTCATGAGCCACCATGTCAAACATATAAGAGCCACCATGCCAAACATAAAAGAGCAACAATTTCGATCATAAAAGAGACACCATGTCAAACATATACGTGACTCAAACATGAAAAACGTGATGACAAACATGGCGAACATTAAAGAGCCACCATGTAATACATATAGGTGACTCCATGTCAAACATTAAGGAGCCACCATGTCAAAGATTCAAGAGCCACCATGTCAAACGTTAAAGAGCCACCAACTCAAACATAAGAGCTACCATGTCAAACATTAAAGACCTACCATGTCAAACATAAAACAGGCATCATGTCAAACATAAAAGAGCCACCAAGTCAAACAAAAAAGAGCTACCATGTCAAACAATAAAGACCTACCATGTCAAACATTCAAGAGCCACTATGTCGAACATAAAAGAGTCACCATGCCAAACATAAAATAGCCACCATTCCGAACATTAAAGAGCCACCATGCCAAACATAAAAGAGCCACCATGTCAAACATTAAAGAGCCACCATGCCAAACAGAAAAGAGCCACCATATCGATCATAAAAGAGTCACCATGCCAAACATAAAAGAGCCACCATGTCAAACATAAAAGAGCCACCATGTCGAACATTAAAGAGCCACCATGCCAAACATAAAAGAGCCACCATGTCGATCATAAAAGAGCCACCATGTCAAACATTAAGGAGCCACCTTGGCGAACATTAAAGAGCCACCATGTCAAACATAATAGAGCTGCCATGTCAAACACAAAAGCGCCACCATGCCAAACATAAAAGAGACACCGTTTCAAACATAAAAAGAAGTGTCATGCCAAACAAAATGGAGCCACTATAAAGCTAAGAAAATTGTTGCACTAGCTATTGTTCTCTGGTGGATGCTTGCTATTTAAGTGTGGATACTTGCTATCAGGTGGATGCTTGCTATCAGGGGGATGCTTGCTATCAGGGGGATGCTTGCTATCCGAGGGATGCTTGCTATTGGGGGGATGCTTGCTATCGGAAGGATGCTTGCTACTGGGGTAACTTGCTATTGGGAGATGCTTGCTCTTTGGGGGGTGGTGGAGGGTACTTGCTATCTGAGAGGGGGTTGCTAGATATATATAAGGTCTCGTTGTATCCAGGTTATGCTTTCTATCTGGGGTTGCTTGCGGTCTGGGGGATGCTTGCGATCTGGGGGATGCTTGCTATCTGGGGGATTCTTGCTATCTGGGGAATGCTTGCTATCTGGGGAATGCTTGCTATCTGGGGGATGCTTGCTATCTGGGGGATGCTTTCTATCTGGGGGATGCTTGCTATCTGGGGGATGCTCGCTATCTGGGGGATGCTTGCTATCTGGAGAATGCTTGCTATCTGGGGAATTCTTGCTATCTGGGG